>CM076408.1:47119661-47216474 GCA_038363315.1 Mugilogobius chulae | reverse complement strand
TGAGTTAATGGTGATTTGTGTTGTATCAGAATGTCCGTACGTAATAAATGTGGAGGGACAGGACCATGTGGTGCGTCTCCACAGAAACACGTGAGTACTCTGACTTCATTTCAATAAAAATACACTCAAACTTCATCCTGGCTTTACATTGTTTAATTCACCCTGACCCAGAATTTCCTTCATTCATTGTTCTTGTGGGTGACTGGAGCCCAGCCTAGTGACTTTGGGCCTTAGGCAGGGAAACATGTTGGACAGTGGTCAACTCGTCACATGTGGTATGTTTTTGGTAGAAGCCGGAGTACACGGAGAAACCAAAGATCTAACCACTGTTTATTTAAGTTCAAATGTCCCCAGTAGATGGTTTGTCCCTCGTCATGTCTGTGGCTCAGTGACAGGAGAGAGGGAAATGAAAAGTTGACCAAATTAAAAAAAAGAAAATCATTTCTTGTTAAAACCAGAAGAGCCAAATAAAACTGGTGCTATAAACTTTTAACCAAGGGCATAAACATGTCTGCACTTTTGTGGTTGTGATAGTGGCCACTGTCTGAAATGTTCAGCACAATGTGTTTTAAGCTTGTTTCACAGCTGTTCAAACATTAAATGTAACACAAAGTCCTTTACAGTGCATTAAAGCAACAACCCCCAGCCTCCACCCTCCGACACACCCATGGTTTTATTAAAAAAGTGCATTAGGCTGGATAGAGATGAACCAGATGAGAAAGCACCACCAGAGGAACCAACTGCACCAGGAGCAGAGTCGCCTGCAGCCACAGGACACCAGCCCCGGGCCCATGAGCCAGAGTCCAGCAGCCACAGCTCCTGGTGCAGAGGCTCCTCAGAGGAAACACTGGATTTTATAAAAGTAATAAAACAGGTCAATACATTTATGAATAAAATAAAACATGGACATTAAATATGTACCCAGCCTGACTAAGCCTAAATGTTCTCTGAGGTCCTCAGGACATTATTAGCTGTAGACAAGACATTACAGAGTAATTTCCACTTAAAAAGATATGTTAACGAAATATCTGTGCTAAGAGAAAATCTTTTTAAGTTATTTTATTGTAAAAAATCAAGTATGCAGATCAACAGTGAAAGATCGCCCTGGTTACAGAAGTAAATTGGCCCATTATAAACTTATCTTGAAAAACAGATCTTACCACTAACCAGCTGTGTGCTGCTGATTCAGATCCACAGTGAAGTTGTTTCAGTCTAAAAAGCTATATAATAATGGCAGAACATTGTAATAACTTTGTATTTAATAAAGCTGCATTTTTAAACAGAAATGCAGGGTTTTTTATTCATGACTCACCACAGATAATATATAATTTAATTTTGAAACCGCTCTGGAGATTTAACACTAGAGCTCGTACTTGTTGAACCAGGAAGTGGGTGTTTCTGCTGGATTGACAAACTCTTCTGAACTATTGTGAAAACACCAACAAAAGTACTTACTGTTTGTGACCATATATGCACTTTTAAATCAGAATGTGTTAGTCATTTGATTAGACTTCAGTGTGTCTCTTTACCGTACAGTCTGTTCTTAGAGTTGATAAAGTCAGACATGTCACTGTGTCTCTGATAAACCTCGTGTTCTGTCTCTGATGTCGTCATGTTTGAGTCACATCAGCTTCTTCTGACTTTGGGAAAACGTCTGAGTCTAGAAGAGTTTTGTAGTCCTTAAAGCGTTCATGACAGATTGTTTTTCAGTAAAACACAGTGAACATGATTATATCTAAAGCTGCGTTCAGACCGGACAGTTTAAACACCACAATGAGCATTTTTAATCCATCCATATGAGCTCGTTGTCGGTCTACATCATGTCCCGTAGATGTTGTTTTGTCGTGTCAGGGTTGCCAGATTTGCAGAGCAACAAGTGACCAAGCTTTAAGAAAAAAAGCCCCAAAACAAGTGACCTTTTGATAAAGAAAGTTATTAGACTTGATGTGAGAGCAGAGCAGCGTGTCTCTACAGGCCTTTTCCTAATACAAACTTTTTTTCAGTTCCTAGGATTTAGTTCTAGTCCCTCTTTTGGGCGCGTGCACACAGAGCAGGAACTATGGACTGGGGCCACACTTTAGAGACTTTTTAGCTGCTGCTCTGGGGCAGATACTTTGAGTCAAAATTATTGTGTTTGCTCTAAATTATCAGACACATCCAAACTGTTTTCTATTTCGGCGCAGGGCCATTTGTATGAGATAAAGACGTCTTTAGACGATGCTAAATTATTCCAGAAATGTAGTTTAAATATGTCCTGATCAGTTGGAAGGATGAGATAATAAAACATCGTTTTATGTTTAGTACAATTCACACAGTCAGTTTCATCTTTTCACATCCCAAATCAGTCTGATTTAAATTAATGTCAACAGAAGTCAATCGTACTTTATTATGAGTAAAATAAAGCATTTTACTCATAATAAAGTATTGACTTTATTATGAGTAAACATAATAAAGTCAATCCTACTTTATTATTAATTATAATAATATATTTAATAATAAAGTCAATCACCTGCGTTTAGGTGGTCCTCTTCGATTGACGCCTGAACAAGTGATTTTTGATGCGGTAGATCAGGGGTGTCCAAACTTTTTTCACAGTGGGCCGCGTTTTGAAACCTATATAGAGCAGAGGGCCATACAATACATGGCTGTGAGATTAATCATTTAAAATTTACCATTTGACCTAATTTAATGACCCACAACACTTTAATAAGGCATTAAACATTCATTTTAGGTTTACATAACATCAAAATGTGTGTTATTTCAACTATGATAGAAGATTTTCTCAAAATGTACATTAAAAACTATTATTTTTGTAATTTGGGCCAATCTAGCTGGAAGTCTGAGGGCCACAGAAAATCTATCCAAGGGCCGCATTTGGCCAACGGAACGCAGTTTGGACATGCCTGCGGTAGATGAAGGGCTGTGTGGTGTGTGGTGGTACAAAAATCAATATCTTGGCATTTTTTGTCATATCTTGATGACGATATCCAGACGATATTTGAACTACAGAATATTATTTGTCTTTTTGAGCAGGTTTCTTGCAGAGTTGTCACAAAAGTAAAATTTCCAACTCGATTTTGATACAAAGGAATAAACTTGATTCTTGATACCGCAATGAGAATTAGAATGTTGTTCAAATGTTTGTCCTGTTTATGATATCTGTATTTGTTCAAATGAGTTTCTAAGTTCGACACCAGTTTTAGCTTTGATTTGTAATATTTGTGACAACTCTACTTTTAGTTTCAGAGCCTTTGCCACGCCCCCTTTTTAGTCGATTAATCAGTCGAAGGGACAGGTTTTTAGTCGACCAAGAATTTCTTTGGTCGCTGGTTTACATCGACTAAACTGGACGCCAACACAGCATTAGATTGGACTAAACCTTTGCTTGTTTTAACCAGTTTGTCTTTTCTGATGAGGTTCATAAGTGTCTATTATTCAGGATATGACTTATGTATCAAATCAAATCAATTTATTTTTGTATAGCCCAAAATCACAACAGTCGTCTCTGAGGACTTCCCAATATTATTAATTTTAGCAAATATGAATAATAGGAAATCAAAATAAAACAATACATATTCAATGAAACATTTGATCAGCATGTCAAAGCAGATTATTAGTAGAGCAGATGAATGATTGTCCAGAACATCCCCTGTCCTTAGACCCTCCTTCTCGGCAAGGAAAAACTAAAAAAAAAACCTAAGGGAAAAAGAGAAACCTCGAGGAGAACCACAGTGAAGAAGGGATCCACTCCCATGGACGGACAGGCTGTAGATGTAACTAAGACTAAAGTTATAGAGTTTATGTTTGTGGAGCCAGAGTCCATAAGCAGAGGGAAACGACTCGTCTAGCAGGAACAGGACAGGCCAATCCTGGAGAGGGAGGTGGGGCGGAGGTCCAGGCATCAGTGGTCCGGCCCACGTCACTGGAACAGCAGCATCTGAAAGTGGGAGTGGGACAGGGGACAACGAGTGAATAGCAAAGAACAGACTAGAGATGAACTGTAATATATTATTCTTTACAAGAAAGGCAGAAGTGAGAGGATAGTGCTCAAGCTGCCATACTTTCCCCAGTATATTTGCTCCTAGGACAGCCTGACTAGAACGAGGCAATTCCACAACTGCTACCTGGCAACATTATAAATATGAATCAAAATCCACATAAATGACACAGATGTTACAATTACATCAACTTTTATTGTCGTTCCAGACTCCTGCTGCCTTCAGACTTCACTGTGTTCACCTACAAAGACGACGGCACGCTGCAGACCTCCAGACCTCCCGTCCAGGTCAGTCAGATGCCCTCCCGCTGTGGCTGTGATCTCCGTAGTCTCTGTAACCTCTGCTCTCGTGTGTGACTGGTGCATGATGGGAGCGCTCTCGTACTTCCTGTTCCCTGACCTCCAGCTTCCTGTTTCTGGGACGGTGATGATGAGTCAGGCCCGGATCAGTTTAGTCAGGAGATTTCACTCAAAGCAAACACTGAGCGTGGAGCAGAAGAATGTCTGAACTGGGACTAAACACACATTCACTTATCAGAAAAGTTAGTCAATATTCCTGCTCCGTCTCAAGGCCACAGCAGCGTCTTTGGGACACGTTCACGGCCGCATCCTGACCCGATTTTAGTGCAGCAGACGTGGGGAAAGAGTTGAAGGACTAAACCAGGACTGTTTGGACTGAAGCAGAACTAAGACAGGACTGAAGCAGGTCTAAACATAGCTAAACCAGAACTAAAGCAGAACTAAACTGGACTAAGACGGGACAAAGATCCTGATTTTCGGGGTCATAAACAAGGTTTGACAGCTTCAAATACAGTGATAGATGTAAATTTCTATTTGCTGGTCTACAAGATGCATTTATCTAGGCTTACGTCTTCAAATTCAAATCAAACATAAGACTACAGACTATTTTATCACTTTGCAGGCAGCCTACATTGTGTGTTTGGAGGTCACAAATGGCTACTGTTGTTACTTTGGGGTTCACGACTGAAAAAGGTTGAGAACTACTGGTCTAGAGCTCAGTGTGCAGCACGTCACAGTGTTCATGAACTGGTTTGTCTGAGCCCAGTTAATCCTGTGAACCTCTGCCTGCACATATGAGTGGCACAATCACATCAAATCTATTTACTTTTGTATGGCCCAAAATCACAACAACAGCCGTCTCTGAGGACTTCCCAAATGGAGCTGTGCAATATATCGAATTTTAGATAATATTGTGAGAGTTGCTTTGAAGATATGCAAAAATAGAATATTGAGTATAAAGTTTATAGAAAAAAATAGTTGTTTAAAGATACAAATGAAGTCAGTTACAACATTGTAAAAGATCAATCAAGGGTAAAAGGTGATATTTTAGTCATTTCATCAGTCATTGGTGTCATAATTGCCAAATTTTTTATTAGTTAGAAAGCACATTGCAAATGTATTCAGGACATTTAACATGAAAATCTCGTTTAGCTGCATTTTTTAATTCATGAATAGTAATTTAGCATCAGACCTCTGAGTTTGTGGTCTTGTGAGGGCAGTTTGAGTCAAATATTTGGTCAGAACATTGAGACAATCACTGGTTTTGAGAAAGAAGAACCTTTAGTCGACTGATTGATCAATACAAGTCGACCAAAAATGTCTTCAGTTTGATTGTTAACTTAGCAAACATCTATGTTAGAAAATAAAACAATAAACATTCATTGATCAAAACCAAAGAGTAACGCCAGGCTCACACTGCATCCCAGTCTGTACTCTGGTCCAGCGTCCAGAGGCTTTTCGTTTCTTGAAAAGTAATGAGAGGCACTCGCACTGTGATCTGTCCGGTCCGGCTAGCTGTGCGGCTCTGCTCCGGTTGTCCAGATATTTTTCCGGACTGCCAGAGCGCTTCGGGGGCCTTTTTGGTGAAGCTGTGAAAGCAAGACATGATAAACAGGAAACCAAGCGAGCACCAGTGAAGTGCATCCAGTGGTTTTCAAAATAAAATCATTTACTAATACTTATACATTCGTTTCACAAAGGATGTACCGTATTTTTCTACCTATTGAGCACACCTGAATATAAGCCTCACCAACTAGATTTAGAAAAGAAAAATTACAAAGTACGTACATAGACTGCACTTCTTAATAGTAATTCTATGAGAATCTATATTTTGCTGTGTTGATGTATAAACCGCTGAGTTCAAAGTTTGTGAAAAAAGTAGCGGCTTATAGTCCAGAAATTATGGGAACTAAATGGTGCGGCAAAAAATCAAAGAGGAAAATGAACTGATGTAAGATCAGCCCAAAACTTGGTGCAGAATGCTCGTTCTCTTTGTTTACCATTTCCTACAAATATTTTAAGTGATTGCGTAAACTCTCAAGTTGAGGGTGAATCTCTGTGAACTTATGGTCTAGCGATGCAGCCTCTTATGACTTCTCTAGAAACGGAAAGCCTTCGGGGGATCAATTCATTTTATGCCATAATGCAAAGAAATATAGATAAAAGAGCAGAAAGGCCCCGGGTGTCTGGGAGTCGAACCCTGAAGCCAGAGGGCTAACCACTGCGACACCGTGTCATTGTGTTGTGTGTTCCCCTCTTCAAGACATTAAAGTGAGTTATGTGTCTTCCTCAGGACCACTGTCACTACAGCGGACACGTGGAGGACATGGACGGCTCGTCTGTGGCTCTGAGCATCTGCAGCGGACTCAGGTCTGGACCTAAACACACCACGTGAACACAAACTGAAAATAATGTCTCATAATATATCCAATTATTCACTGCTTCATTTAGATTCTCCTTGTTTTATTTCAGTAAAACTTAAGAAACTACATTGACCACGATCCTTTGCTACATGTCAGTGCAAACGACGAGAAACATATAATTATTTTAATCACTTTTCTAACTCTCAATTACGGACCTTAAAGTAGACGCTCCAATATTTACCTTTTTTTTTTCGTGCTAACTTTTACAAAGTTTAGAAGTGATTATCTCCACCAATATTAGTCCTACGAAAATAAAAACTGGGACAGAATTTAGAGTGTTTTCTGTCAGAAAATGTCAGCTACAAGTCTGTATGTGAAGACTGACTTTTTACTACAGCTGCTCAAAGATACACAACTTAACCCTTTATCAATCTTGTAAGAACGTTTTTTATGTTTGTGCACAGCAGGAAATCAAATATCAAGTCCCAGTCAAGTTAAAAAGTTAAAAAGAGAGACTCCAAGTCAGAAGTCCAAGTCAGGTCCCAGTCAAATGACAAGTCAAAGACGAGTCCCAAGTCTTAATCAAGTCCAGTCACAAGTCATCAAAATAGTGACTCAAGTCTGAGTCAAGTCCAAGTCATGACAAGTCCATGCCCAGAACAGTAGGGGAAAGTGGGGTGAGATGTGCCAGTTTACTTTACAGTTTTACTTTAGAGCTAAATCATGAGAGTAATTCTTTAAACTACAATATGAACACATGTTTCAGAATGTGGTGCATCTCTGGAAATTGTCGTTTTTATTCTTAAATATATTATTTAAGAAAAACAGCTTTCTGAAAAAAATGTGTGAGAAAAAATGTGGCAGAGATTGTGTTAGGGTAAATTGTGCAAATTATTATTATAATATTATATTTTAATCTCAAAAACAGATTATTTATACAAGTTAAATATCAAACTTGATTGATTGGCCAGTCCTGTTCTCTTGTATCCTGGTCTTATTTCTTCATTTTTCCATCTGTGTTTGGTGTAAAATTAAGAATTAGATAGTTTTAGTGATAAATTTACCTATTACCATAAAATAATGTATTTTTAGTTATTCAGTAATGAAGTGCCAATTGCACAACTTAACCCAGACTCTTTAGCACAAATCACCTCAACCCCACCATTTTGGAAAAAAATGCATAATTTCTCAGTTTTAAGCTAACATCATGCTAACTATATAGATTCATTATGTAGCTTACCAAATCACTAACACATGGGTGATATATTTACAAACCTGCCTATAACTGTTCAGATGCAACAATCAAAAAAACCTTGATCGTCAAAATTTTACTTTGAAGGGCAAAAACTTTTTTTTTTCTTAAATGCTCTTATTTTCATGCAATCAGCCTCCCATCTTTACAGGACATGTTAAATGGCTGTCTTCAATAATGTGTGGTGGTCACATGACCAATTTCTTCAATGTTTCTTGATTCAGTGGGTGGCACAAATCACCCCACTTTCCCCTACCCTTATAGTACATTCATTTACTGTATATTGTGGGGGACCCAAATGACCCATCTTTGCCCCGGTTCCCTAATGTTCTATCGATGGGCCTGGTGCACAGTATGGTGACAATTTGATCGCAAAATTTGTATCATCACAATTTTTAAGCAACTTAGCTGTTCTGCACCAAGCCATTTCAGCCTCTGTATTTAGACTTCAGATTTTCTATTTGTTAGTATTTTTTTTTTTTTGAAGATTCAGGCGCTTAAAAAATACCAAATGCAACTCAGCACCAGTAGTTTTACAAACTAATGCTGAGAAAGATTAGTTTTGATTCTCCAACTACATGTTTTAATACTTTATGGCGCCTAAGAGTTAAAATACAATAAAGCACATTAAGATTTTTGTTCAGAAAAAAACTTGTCACAAACTGGAAAAAAGTGGTGTTTCAAACCATTGAGTTATAATAATGACTAGAGAGAGCGTGAGGCCTGTTGCCGTGGCGGCTGCGGCGGCCATCTTGCGAGGGGAGAGGCAGCAGAATTCTAATTGAAAACAATGTAGAAACAAGGTCAGATATTTCATAGATTAAGGGGGGTATTGAGCATAAAATTATATATTCATGGTCCAAATAATACAGACGACTGTTTTCTGTATGTGTCTGGTAATTTTCCTCTGAATTGTGAATATAAATATTGAGCCTAAAAACACTGGGCTGGATTTGAATCGGCATGAATTAAAGTATTTTTGTTTGTCATTACATTATATAAGCACAAACATTCATCATTGTTTTTTTCTTAATTTTTTCCCATTAGTTTAGTTGAACAGAAGCATAAATAAATGTACAAATACGTAAAAGTTAAAGTATCAAAGTATTTAAGTGAAAAAGTCACTTCAAAGTTCAGCTTACCATTAGTTTGTATGAGACTTAACTTCAGTTAAGTCTTCCCACACAAGATGGCTGCTGGAACTGGACATTTGTTGCTATAGGTTACCATGGCTACGCTCTCTCTAGTCATTATAATAGCTCATTGTTTCAAACCATGAGATTGAAAGAAATGAAAGATTTTGCTGTTTAACTTTCGTAATTTCGAAAGTAAATCATAAGTAATTGCTGAACTGAGATATTTTGTCTTGTGATAATCGTAACAATAAATAATATCCCTCGTTAGACCAGGGGGCGAATTCATGAAACTAAACAGGTAAATATATTCCTTTGAAACATCTTTGTAACTAAAAACGTGACTTCCTGTTGTGTCCAGGGAGTTTTGCATCTGAACCATCACAGTTTTGGGATCGAACCCTTGAACCGGGACCAGGACTCGAACCCGGACCCGGACTCGGCGCAGCACCTGGTCTACCGCCTTCAGGACGTGACCTCGCAGCCCAGGGGGTGTGGCACCGATCACCGTGACGACCACAGGAACGCCACTGAGCACGCTCAGTCCGGTCCAGAGGAGATCCACCACAGACCGCACGCCAGGGTCAGAACTAAAGCAGGACTAAAGCAGGACTTTAGCAGAACTGAAGCAGGACTAAAGCAGGACTGTAGCAGGACTGTAGCAGGACTAAAGCAGTACTAAAGCAGGACTGTAGCAGGACTAAAGCAGGACTGTAGCAGGACTGTAGCAGGACTAAAGCAGGACTGTAGCAGGACTGTAGCAGGACTAAAGCAGGACTGTAGCAGGACTAAAGCAGGACTAAAGCAAAACTAAAGCAGAACTAAAGCAAGACCAAAGCAGGACTGTAGCAGGACTAAAGCAGGACTGTAGCAGGACTGTAGCAGGACTAAAGCAGGACTGTAGCAGGACTAAAGCAGGACTGTAACAGGACTAAAGCATGACTTTAGCAGGACTAAAGCAGGACTAAAGCAGGACAGTAGCAGGACTAAAGCAGGACTAAAGCAGGACTGTAACAGGACTAAAGCAGGACTGTAGCAGGACTGTAGCAGGACTAAAGCAGGACTGTAGCAGGACTAAAGCAGGACTAAAGCAGGACTGTAGCAGGACTAAAGCAGGACTAAAGCAGGACTAAAGTAGAACTAAAGCAGGACTGTAGCAGGACTAAAGCAGGACTGTAGCAGGACTAAAGCAGGACTAAAGCAGAACTAAAGCAGGACTAAAGCAGGACTGTAGCAGGACTAAAGCAGAACTAAAGCAGGACTGTAACAGGACTAAAGCAGGACTGTAGCAGGACTGTAGCAGGACTAAAGCAGGACTGTTGCAGGACTAAAGCAGGACTGTAGCAGGACTAAAGCAGGACTGTAGCAGGACTAAAGCAGGACTAAAGCAGGACTGTAGCAGGACTAAAGCAGGACTAAAGCAGGACTAAAGTAGAACTAAAGCAGGACTGTAGCAGGACTAAAGCAGGACTGTAGCAGGACTAAAGCAGGACTAAAGCAGAACTAAAGCAGGACTAAAGCAGGACTGTAGCAGGACTAAAGCAGGACTGTTGCAGGACTAAAGCAGGACTGTAGCAGGACTAAAGCAGGACTAAAACAGAACTAAAGCAGGACTAAAACAGGACTAAAGCAGGACTAAAACAGGACTGTAGCAGGACTAAAGCAGGACTAAACCAGGACTAAACCAGGACTAAAGTAGAACTAAAGCAGGACTGTAGGAGGACAAAGACAAGACTAATTTATCACATTTATATTTTGATCTCATTCCAGCCAAAGCGTGAACATCTGTATGATTGTGTGTTTGTTTTCAGAGGAAGAGAGCGGTTTTGCACCAGACTCACTATGTGGAGCTGCTGCTGGTGGTGGACAATGAGCGGGTAAGTTTTTAGCTCAGGAAGCCCTGTCCTCACCTACCACTATCCCCACCCACTTATCTGTATTTAATTGTGATAATTCAAAATATTCACATCCATAGTAAAGCATGTACGATTCAAAATAGTCACACAACAAAAAGTACAATTTTAAATTCTGCTGTCTTACATTAAAATTAACCTGGCTCAGGTCAGATGAATCTGTGTAGAACGCCTATTTCAGTTCTTCAGTTTGATGAAATACATCGAGCTGATTGGGTGTGGGACCAACCTTATTTGTGCTTAACCAATCACAGCAACGAATCGTAATGGTGTATCTAATGTCCGCGTAGAACAAGTCTCACACACACCTGCTCTTCTGTCAAAAATAAAATACTCTGTATTTCTGCTAAAACAGAATCAAACGCAGCAGAAACATGTACTGTACATCCACGAGAGCAGCCATCTTTGTTTGTTTGAATCAAGCAGTCTGTCGTTGCAACAACACCCTTCAACGCGCCCTGCTGTGATGTGATTGGGCTGGTCACCGCTGTATCAGACTCCAAATCAGCTGGAAGGCCAGCTGGAATATCTCAAGTTTGTGAATCCACAAATATCGCAAGAGAATCCATCTGGCTGACCAGGTTGCATTAAAATCCTCCAATGAAGAAGCAGGGCTTATTACTATAAAGAGGCGGGGCTTATTAGACCTACTATAAAGAGGCGGGGCTTATGCTGCATTCCAGGAAACTGGGACATTTCCCAGTTGAAAATGACCAGTTCTCAGTTCAGAGCGTTCCAACGTAATCAACTCGTATGTACATTATGGCTAATGCTAACCTTCGGCTAAACAAAAGTAACGTTAAAAAAACATAACCAATGTTTACATTGTTTTTGTGGCAGTTAAGCTCCTCAGATTCACTTTTTGTGGTGATTGTTGAGCTTGTATGTGTGCAACTTCCTCGACCAGGTCCTAGTTCACAAGTGGGATTTACCAATTTGGGTGGCGTTCCAGCGCATTTGTATAAGTCGGAAGTGGGAAATATTCCAGTTCCCAGGAACGCACCATTATTACTATAAAGAGGCGGGGCTTATCCCTAGAAAAAAAATGTATAATCTTTTTCTGATTTTTGTGTTTTGTGTCTGTGTTCAGTTTGTCTTCATGAACCAGAACGACACGGCCGTGCGAGAGCAGATGGTGCTGTTGGCAAACCTCATCGACAGCGTGAGTAAAGTCTGTGTGGCAGCCATGATTCAGTCAGTCTGTCCCAAGGCAGCTTCATCACCATTTCAAGGACCAGCACTTTAGAAAGAAAATGAGTAACAGTATAGCCCTAAACCCAATGCCTGAAGTCTCTTTACTTTACTGCTAACCGGTTCGATCGCTGCTTCAAATGATTTTCAAAGCTTTAAATCTTTTCCATCCTTAATACTTTGATTGAGTTGGTGTTAATAACTTGTCTACTTTTCTGAAAATATAAGCTATATAAAAGATAATTAGCTGCAGTTTTCAATCAACATCAGTTAGCTTCACAGACTCAGTGCTGCGTCCGTCCGTCAGTGTCCAGCGTTAAATCTGAAGTGTCTCCTCCTCAGATCTACGTGCAGCTGAACGTCCGCGTGGTCCTGGTCGGGCTGGAGATCTGGACTAAGCAGAACCCTTTCAGCACAGAAGGTGGCGCCGGAGAGGTGCTGAGCAGATTCACACAGTGGAGAGAGAAAGAGCTGGTGCCACGGCGGCGACACGACTCCGCCCAACTTATTCTGTGAGTGAAGACTAGTATTTCCACTTTATCGGTATTATCACTTTATAATAACTACTTGCTGTTATTTCACATTATGACCACGGCCTCTTTTTTCTCTCTCATTCACCTTCACAACAATAAAAATAATAATTAATGCTCACAATACTAAACTCAGGTTACGTTTATCAAAGGTACAATTACTGGACGTGTTTTTAGTGGTGGGGGAAACCGGAGTACGCGGAGGAAACTTATGCAGACACAGAGATATCATACAAACTCCACATAGAAAGGCTCTGAAACCTGTATTAAAGCATGAATGATGCATTAATTATCTTGAATAAACAGTAAATCAAGGTGAATAATGAATGAAAGTGTTTATTAAGGCTCAGTAACTTTTTGATTAAGAAGCTAATGTTTGGGGATAAGGTTCATCTATGAACTATTCATTTGGAAAAATGCATTGACGCTCTAGTCTATGGGGACATTTTTCTTGGTCCCAACTGCTGCAGTTCATCAGAGCGACCACTAGTGCAACTCACACGAGGAGAGAGGGTGTGGAGTCTAATCCAGCTCTAATAATACATCCATGCCATAGATACAGTCAGCATCAGACTAACTAATGGAGCTCTGTGGGGGAAAGTTACCATTGAGAGTGGATCAGAACACTACCTGCTCATCAATTACAACAGCAAATCCAAGAGTCCAACATGTAAATATATCTAACATAGCGGTAGCTTCTAACTAAATGCTAACGTGTTGCTCACACCGCCTGGTGTTTTTTAACGTCTCTCTTTAACTTTGTGTTTACTTGTTGGTACTTGTTGTGACTCAACTTGAATTAGTTGTGCTTAAACATACACTTATTTGACCAGAAAACAAAGTTTAGCTTCATTCTCATGCCTTAACATCTCCAACATGACTTTCCTCCTCAGAAGGCCACGCCCCTAAATATGACATGTTGTCGAATGTATCTAAAACCCTCCTCTTTACAGACATAAGCCTCTTCTTTATAAAATTAAAATTTAACAAGCAGCAGATTTTAACGCACTTGTTTTTATTGTTGGAAAGTGGCTGATCATTTTGAATCATAGGCAGGACAATACAAGGAAAGTGTCTCTTTTAATTACTGTGTGAGGACAAAAATGGATGAGGCTGACATTTCTTTAAATGTGACTTTTTTTGTGCTGTTTTCAGGAAAAAGTCTTTTGGAGGAACTGCGGGAATGGCTTTTGTCTCCACGGTTTGTTCTCGGAGTCACGGTGGAGGCATCAATGCTGTAAGAACTCACAAAACTAAACATTTACAGAATGATTGTATATTCTGTCTCACATCCTCTTATCTGTTTGATTATAATGTTTCTGGAGTTGTGCTGCACTTTACTCTCATAGAGCATAACAACACTGCCTCCCAGTGGTGCACATCCAAATAAATCTGAGTTTTATCATTTTGTTGCTATTTCCACAAATAACGCAGCTAGTTGTATGGAATGTGACAGCTGAATAAGTTATCATATAATTTATCCTGAATAAATTACCTTGTCAGACTTAACTTTTTTATGACTTAGACTTGATAAAATAGACTAAAACTCAAGACTAGACTGGGACTCACAGCCATTTCATTTTAGACGATTTGGTGCTTCCTCCTAAATAAATTGGAACATGTTGTTCTCACTTCTTTCTGATCAGAGCTGCATTGTAAGTAGGACATATTGCGAAAAAGTATTCAAATTGTGAAAGTACAAGCTGTGAGGCCAAAAACTTTGGCCCTTATACACCCAAGATTTTTTCCAAACTTTTCAAAAATCTTGAGTGAAAATACATTCAGAATTCTGTACTCATGCTGAAGCAGTGTTTGGGCCTGAGTGCAGTTCGTGTAGAGTTGAATATGAAACCGTGAGTTATGTGTTCATTTCTTTCAGTTTCCAAACAACCACGTGGCCTCGTTCGCCTCCATCGTGGCTCATGAGCTCGGACACAATCTGGGCATGAACCACGACGATGGAAGGGACTGCACCTGCCCCACACAGGCCTGCATCATGAACTCTGGAGCCACGTAAGAACTTACACACTGCACACTACTGTAAGGACTTCACACATCATTGTAACGTTACATATCCCTGCAAGAACTCTACACACCACTGTAAGCACGTCACACGCCACTGCAAGGACTTTACACACCACTATTAAGACGTTACACCTCACTGTAACTACGTTACATCCCACTGTAAGGACGTTACACCCCACTGTAAGGACATTACACCCCACTGTAAGGACGTTACATCCCACTGTAAGGACGTTACATCCCACTGTAAGGACGTTACACACCACTGTAAGGACGTTACACACCACTGTAAGGACGTTACACACCACTGTAAAGACGTTACATCCCACTGTAAGGACGTTACACCCACTGTAAGGACGTTACACCCCACTGTAAGGACATTACACCCCACTGTAAGGACGTTACATCCCACTGTAAGGACGTCACACCCCACTGTAAGGACGTTACACCCCACTGTAAGGACGTTACACCCCACTGTAAGGACGTTACACCCCACTGTAAGGACGTTACACTCCACTATAAGGACATTACACACTACTGTAAGGACATTTCACCCCACTGTAAGGACGTACACACCACTGTAAGGACGTTACACATTACTGCAAGGACGTTACACACCACTGTAAGGACATTACACTCCACTATAAGGACGTACACACCACTGTAAGGACGTTACACATTACTGCAAGGACGTTACACCCCACTGTAAGGACATGACACACCATAGTAAAGACTCTACACACCACTGTAAAGACTCTACACACCACTGTAAGGACTCTACACACCACTGTAAGGACTCTACACACCACTGTAAGGACATTACACTCCACTATAAGGACGTACACACCACTGTAAGGACGTTACACATTACTGCAAGGACGTTACACCCCACTGTAAGGACATGACACACCATAGTAAAGACTCTACACACCACTGTAAGGATGTTACACACCACTGTAAGGACGTTACACACCACTGTAATGACGTTACACACCACTGAAAGGATGTTACACACCACTGTAAGGATGTTACACACCACTTTAAGGACATTACACACCAGTGTAAGGATTCTACACGCCACTGTAAGAACATGACACACCACTGTAAGAACATGACACACCACAAAAAGGACACTACACACCACTGTAAGGACATGACACACCACTGTTTCACTCAAAGATGCACTGTGTAGCTTTTCTGGTGGGAGCCCCAGCTTGTCTCCATGGACATGTGAACACTTAGTTATACTTCCTTTTTTTTTGCAACAATTTAGAAACAGTTTTTTTTATCTTCAAATATAATACCGGTATTCATTTTTAAATTTCAAATCCCAATGGTTTAAAAGTCTAACGTCCTGCTGTCTGTGTTGCAGCGGCTCTCGTAACTTCAGCAGCTGCAGCGCCGACGACTTTGAGAAGATGATTCTGTCTGTGGGCGGGTCCTGTCTGCTGAACGTACCACAGCCTGACGACGCCTATAGCGCCCCCTTCTGTGGAAACGGCCTGGTGGACCACGGCGAGGACTGCGACTGCGGCTCACAGAAGGTCAGAGCACTGAGGGTCTGTCTGTCTGTGTAGAGCTGGGAAATAAATCGAATTGTATCGCTATTTGGAAAAAAGCTTAAAAAAAAGAACAAATCAGTAATGAGTTTTTTACACTTTTGGCATTCACAAAATTTGTTCTTAAAGGAACCGTATGTAAGATTTTGATGTCAGATTTCATAAACATGCCCTATATGTGCCCAAAGGTACAAGGTCAACATGTCCAAACAAACTAATATTTTACTGAAAGTCAATGTAATTCTGAGTTATTCTTAATTAAAAAAGCAATGGACATGATGTCCCTTTGTTGATGTTTACGTTTATTATCCAATCAGAAAGCAGAATAAGCCTCACATGACTCTCTCATTTGGGTTGCCAGTTTGGTTTCTTAGGGTGCATTCACAATACAAACCGAACCGAGCTCGGCTCGATTGGGAAGCAAAATTGCAACATTGTATCTTTCTGTAAACTGGCCCGGTTCGCGTTCACAATACACTTTTTGCCAATCGAACCAGCGCAGAAGAGACACTTCTGCTCCTCGCCTGTAGAGGCGCTGTGTGACAGAAACACGTTACGTCAGCAGCAAAGAAGACACCGGCTTCTCGGCTAACAGCGGCTACAGCTAACTTACATCAGAAACAAACACGCTGCTGGACTTTATATTTGTGTTTTTATGGATCTATCCCACAACTTCTTTCACATTAACGGGACCAGAGTGAGTGACAGACGAAGTGTCGGAGCGGACAATGTGGACTTTCACTTTAGACGAGAGAGGAGGGCTAAAACGTAACAGTACAACGTAAAGTTCATCTATTTGAGTAAATCTGGCTCTGAAAGGTAAGTCATCTGCTCACTTAGCTGTGTAGCTACATATTAAATTAATATAGACCATTTCCCCGCGGTAATGTGGCTGTAGTGTTACTTTCTGTACTCGTTTTCATCTTAGAGTTATAACTTAGTTATTTTTGTAAATAACGCGAGAAAACAGTGACATACGATCGTGTGATCATAATTAATCAGACTTAATCATCCCCCGTCCTTCTCCTGTTACTTTCATGTGTTTTTGCGTATTATTTGTCTCGTTATCGATCTCACACATGCTGTTTGTTGTGATTCTGAGCCTCACGTGTGTCTCAGCGTGGATCACGTCACTGTTCACTTCCTGGTTTTGTTTCGCTCTCGCTCCGTTTGTGTTCACAAAACAAACGAACCGCTCCAGAGCTCGATTCAACCGAGCCGAGACCGACCTCTCCAACCGAACCAGATTTGGACATTTTGGACCGGATCAGAATTCGTTTGCGCGTTCACAATTACCCAATCGAACCGAACTATCCAGACAAACGAATCCTGATCCGAATCAAAAGTGTATTGTGAATGCAGCCTTAGAAGCTGAAGTTAATTTTGAATCAGTAATAAGTAGCTTCCCATCTTCAATGTATGAGCCATTTCACAATCTGGCAACCCATGTTCATTTGTGATTGTTATATCTTTCTAAAACCACTAGTTGTGCATATTACATACGGTTCCTTTAACGAAAAATGTTCATCCTTAAGAACAAATTTTAAGAACACTCAGGACTCTTGTAAGAACACACTATATGCAGTTTCAGTATTTTATTTCTTATATAATTTTGGCAAAAATTGTAATTTCTACTTGAATGTAGGTTATGTATTTTTTTACCAAGTATTGTATATAAAATAATTTTAGAAACAACAAAGTTATCAGTTATGTTAAAAAAGACTCCTTTAATAGACCTGCAGCAGCCTGTCTCAACCTCAGAGCCTCTTGGGTCCCCTCAGACCGGTTCACGTTGGAGCCTCTTGGTCTTTTATGTTAATGATGGTGAGTGTTTCCACTGCAGGTCCAGGCTCTCGAGGGTCTGCTACATGAGGAGCTGACGTCAGAAAATGTTCTTGAATTATACTTTTTGTTCCTGGCGTCAATCTGGGTGATTCACAAAAAGACGTGTAATAATTCTGACCCAATTCACAATAGAGGTTTTGCAGGTGACATCAGAGCATTCTAAATGTTCATGCTGAGTGAGAGTTAATGGAGAGAAAGAACATTTCTCTTATAAGAGTTCAATAAACAGCTAAAACAGGAAAAATAAACTACAGTTTGATAACAAATTCAACCCACAACAGGTCTACTGAGCACTGGGTTTGTAACTGACAGTCAACAGTTGTAGCAAAGCAGATAAACAACAAGACTTTAGCTTGTCACATTTATCACAGACATTGACCCTTATTGCCTTTTTCTTCTTGTTGATGTTTTGAGTTCGTTCAACTGTTGTTAGCAGACAAGCCGTTGCCATGACAACAAAGAAAGAAATTGAAGAAATGCCACTCATTCTAAATGTTGCTAAGCATTTTTTGAATAAAATCTGCATAACCTCTATTGGCAGTATTCTAGAACAATGTCGGTAAAAGATTTGTGTTTGTGTTTTTTTTTTTTATCCACATGGGACTAAAGTAGTTAGTTTACTGAAACAAATGTAGTGTTGGGAACATTTGTGTCATTGGGCCAAATTTTGGATATGGCACTTGGGAGAATCTTGAAATCTGAGAAATTATAATGACGTCTACATTTTTTTTTTGTAACTACTGTGAGTGTGTGATTTTTCCAAGTGTCCTGTCCTTGTGCAGAGTGGTTAGCTGCGTGTTCTCATGTCTGTCTGTCTGCAGGAGTGTGAGTCAGACCCCTGCTGCGAGTTTGGGACGTGTCGGCTGAAGCCTGGAGCCATCTGTGCCTTTGGAGAGTGCTGCCGCAAGTGTCAGGTCAGTACTGCAGGGAGGGCATCTGACGCACTGGGAGGGCATCTGACGCACTGGGAGGGCATCTAACGTATACTGTGTTTCTTCAGTTTCTTCCTGGTGGAACCGTGTGTCGCTCGAGTTCTGACGAATGTGACCTGCCTGAGTTCTGCAACGGGTCCTCGCCCTTGTGTCAGAGCGACGTCTTTGTGCAGGTACCAACGCTAATGCCAATGGGGTCTTTTGTCCTGGGCCCCGAGGTTTTAGTGGAGGGCCAGATATTTTCACAAAGACATTGCGAGGGACAGATAATTTTTTACTCAAATTTTTTTAATGTTATTTTGTCCAAATGAATGACTACATACAGTATAATAGGTCTACACACCTTAAATAATAATACATATGGTTTTTTAATCAATCAAAGCATAAAAATGGCACTGTCTACCACACTTGTTACAAATGAATTTTAAAGAAAATGTGAGTCCCGTTGCTTTAATTTGACCGTTGTTCTTTAAGTGTTTATGTGTCTCTTGCTAAGAGTTTTTTATTTCTTCCTATTATTTTATTTATTTGTTTGGGGACAACACTTCTTAATGCACATTTGCTGTAAATATGTTCATTTCCATCTTCAGTCCCTTGGCAGGTTGATGTCAAAGTAAAGGAAAGAGTTACGACTGTTAAGGACATTTGCAGTGAAAGAAGGCGTTTAAAGGTGTTAAAGAGAGCTACAAGTTTTTCTTGTTGTTTGGCTTATTGGGGAGAGTCTTTGGGGATGATGAGGTTGATTTATTTAGTGAACAAAAATACGCTTTACTACTTTAACATTATTTTTTTAGGCAGAAACCTTAGGCAGGCCAGAAAAAAAACGTGACGCCATTTGACGTTCACTGTCTTGAGGCTCAGAGTAGAACCGTTTCATATTAATATATATTGTGGAGGGCCCATATGAGGCACCCTTGCCCCATGCAGATCTATTGATCAACTTTTGTTTAAGTATATCATGCTTAAAAGCTTTTGACTAATCAATGAATAGTGCAGCACAATTTGTTTATTGTCTAGAGCTAACTCTGTCATTACCTGATTTGTCTCAGTTTTTGAAAGTGCTCACACCCTGTCATTACACAATGTTTAACAAGATCCAGTTTGGCATCTTCTTCAACGAAACTGATTAAGCTTTTCAAACAGGTTTATTCTGTGGCCAGTTTAAATCAAATGTGTCAGTGAGTAAAGTCAAACTTCAGATGTTTTTGTGTTTTCTCTGCAGAACGGTCAGCCCTGCAGAAACAGCGAGGCCTACTGCTACAACGGAAAGTGTCAGACCTACGACGGACAGTGCCAGGCCATTTTCGGACCCAGTGAGTGAACCCTGAAGGCACCACATCCTTCACATTATTAGTGTTGTACATACTGTATACCCCACAGTGACTTTAGTCCTAGCATCGTTTAGCTCTGTTTTAGTCCAGGTTTTCTTTCTGTGCAGAGGCCAAAGCTGCTCCTGAGATCTGCTTCGAAGACGTGAACAGTAAAGGAGATCGTTTTGGAAACTGTGGTTATTACGGTTACAAGTTCAAGAATTGTGAGACCAGGTACACCAACTGATAATGTGTTCCTAATTATTTATTATTATTACTACAAGAACTAGTACTGCCTCTGATTTGACTCTCAAAGCAGCTGTCAGTGACACTTCTGTGCTTTAAACAGTGTGTTGTGTTCACAGACACGCTCTCTGTGGTAAACTGCAGTGCTCAAATGTCCAGTCCACAACAGTTTTCGGGATCGAACCCTCCATCATCTCTACGCCCATCGGAGGGACCAAGTGCTTCGGGGTGGACTTCAGGCTGGGCTCGGACGTCCCAGATCCAGGGATGGTCCAGGAGGGGACTCGCTGTGGGGAAAACAAGGTGAGGCCTTCTGCACTTCTGCCTCGTTCACAAGTCAGAACATCCAAGTCACAAGTAAGTCTTAAGTCATAACATCCAAGTCACAAGTAAGTCTTAAGTCAGAACATCCAAGTCACAATTAAGTCTTAAGTCAGAACATCCAAGTCACAATTAAGTCTCAAGTCAGAACATCCAAGTCACAGTTAAGTCTCAAGTCAGAACATCCAAGTCACAGTTAAGTCTCAAGTCAGAACATCCAAGTCACAGTTAAGTCTCAAGTCAGAACTTCCAAGTCACAATTAAGTCTCAAGTCAGAACATCCAAGTCACAAGAAAGTCTTAAGTCAAAACATCCAAGTCACAGTTAAGTCTCAAGTCATAACATCCAAGTCACAAGAAAGTCTTAAGTCAGAACATCCAAGTCACAATTAAGTCTTAAGTCATAACATCCAAGTCACAATTAAGTCTCAAGTCAGAACATCCAAGTCACAAGTAAAGCCGGCTGCACACTGGAGAAGTTTAGGATCTTTTGTGATTTTTTGAACACTCCAAAAAGAGGACACAGACATAAGGACATTTACAACGATTATTTGTCACAGAAGAACAGAGACGACTCGAAGCACAGCAGTGAGAGAACAGTGTGTGTGTGTCGCGTGATCGAGTGTTTTCTTTCGTGTGCGCAGTTATAAAAGTGAATAATGAAACGCGTGTGGATTAAACTAAGTTTATAAACGTTACAGAAGAGCAGAGGGACATAAGGAGCTGTTATACTGATGCATTCTGGGCGTGAAATGCAGTTCCAACAAACTCCGGTGTTGGCCTTGTTATAGTTAGGGCTGTAGTTCTTTCTTTCGATGGAGTCTTGGTCGAAAACATTTTATTAGTCGACTAATTTTTTTATTTAGATTATAAGGAATTTGTATTCAACACTAACAGAATCATTGGTCTGACCAGCCTTTTTTACATAAACACACTGTTTCCTATTCGTTTTCTACATAATCTATAGTTTTGCATGAACTACATAATATTATTTGTCTTTTTGAGCAAGATTTCTTGCAGAGTTGTCACAATACTTAAATTTCTAACCTGATTTTGATACAAAGGAATAAACTTGATTCTCGATACCACATGAGAATTAGAATTCTCTTTCAAGAAAGTCAGATTTTTATTCAATGAACTGACATTTTCAACACAAAGTCCAAGTTTATGATCAAACATTTTAGTTTCAAACCATTTCTGATGAAACTCAAGATTATTTTAAAATTATTTTGCAGAAAATACTAGATTTTGTTAATGTTGTCTCTATTTGTTCAAATGTTCTCTATTCGTTCTAATTTCGACACCAGTTTTAGTGTAGATTTACAATATTTGTGACATCTCTACTTTTAGCTTCAGAGCCTTTGACACGCCCCGTTTGGGACATGTTTTTAGTCGACCAAGAATTTCTTTGGTCGACCTCAGCACTAGTTATAGTAGTCTAAAGTCGGTGCTTCTTATATCATTGAAAGAGCAGGTGCGTTGGAGATGACGTGCCTAATGCTCGTCAAAAAGAAACCCGCACATATACGTGCACAAAGCATTACATTAATTTACAGATGATGAAGCAATGTTTCTTCTGTATTTTATGTGCACATGCAGCATGTGGACCTCACAGAGATGCATCCTGACAAATAGTAGTGATTTGTCAGGTTGACAAATGAGTGATGCACAGACATGAGGAGAGAAACGTCAAAAAATATCTTACAAAAATCCTTACTTTGGCCACGCCTCCCAAAACTCGTAGAGGGTCACATTGGGTTTAAAATAAGGCCAGAACTCCTGTAGTGTGCAGCCAGCTTAAGTCTCAAGTTAGGGCGACACGGTGGCGCAAGCGGTTAGCGCTCTGGCCTCATAGCAAGAAGGTCCTGGGTTCGACTCCCGGGCCGGCCAGGGATTTTCTATGTGGAGTTTGCATGTTCTCCCCATGTCTGCGTAGGTTTCCTCCGGGTACTCCGGTTTACTCCTACAGCTAAAAACATGTCCATTAATGCCTCCCCTGACCCTTCCCCCAGGGCTCCCCTGCAAAAGAGATTCTGAATCTCAGTGGGACTTCCCTGGTTAAATAAAGGTCAATTAAATTACAAAATAAAATATAACATCCAAGTCATGAGTCAGCATCAGTCATCAGTATCGAGTAAGTCAAGTCGTTGCATTGGCATCAAATCATGTCATGATTCCAGTTGCACAAATTGTTTCGTGAGGCTGTGAATAATGTTTAAAATAAGCAAACAAGCCTGGCAGAGAATGAGGGTCAAAGCAAAGCAAGTCATCCAAATGTAATATATTATTTTTACAACCAGGTGTTGATATAAACTCTCATATTCTTTACCAGGGAAGCCCAGAGCACACATTGAGAAGCACTAGTGTCCTTAGATATTTACTTCTAGATCTGCCGCTGGCGGAACGCACTGTTACAACTGTTTGTCTGGTGTTTGGGTTTAAATGCGTGTCATTTCCTCTTTTTATCTGCGTCTCAGGTGTGTATAAACTTCGAGTGTCGCAGCGCTGACGTCCTGAACTACGACTGTGACATGCAAAACAAGTGCCACGGACATGGGGTGAGT
Organism: Mugilogobius chulae; assembly: GCA_038363315.1. Classification (NCBI taxonomy): domain Eukaryota; kingdom Metazoa; phylum Chordata; class Actinopteri; order Gobiiformes; family Gobiidae; genus Mugilogobius; species Mugilogobius chulae. The sequence continues at coordinate 47,192,997 of CM076408.1, read as the reverse complement.
TTGTATAATCACTTCACTACTACAGTCACACACAAAAATATCATATGTACAGACACAGAAGTATCACAAATCCAAAATATAATTCCCTGTGCCTTTGTCTTTGCTTCAGATTTGCAATAGTAACAAGAACTGCCACTGCGAGTCGGGATGGGCCCCACCCTTCTGCGAGTTCAAAGGTTATGGAGGCAGTGTGGACAGCGGCCCCACGTGGAACGGTGAGGAACTGCAGTCAGAGCCCCCTGCCACCACACGTACAGTCCTTTTGGATTAGAATTCTTTCTCTATTTTCCATTACGCTTTGAGGGAAAGGGTGTGTGGGGGGTGCCTGGGATCCATAGCCCACGCTTCAGTAAAGTGTAAAGAGCGAGTCTGGTCACCACTCCCCCCCGTTGTAGAAATCAACTCCACAACGGTTCAGTTTATTTGTGTGATGCACATGAAACAAAGGAACTGATCGGTCGCTATTTAGAACAAAATCTTACTTCATTCACCTCACATTAAAATTGATTCTCAATGTTTTTCTGTTCCATATGATATTTTTCCATGTACTTTTTTTGTCGTAAGCAGCCGTGTTGTTGTTTTTTTGCCAGAGACGATGCATGTCCCTGATTGGATAATTAATCTGTCAGTCACGCCCACTGAAATTTGAAAGAAGGACATGGTGGCCAGACAATTTATAAAAAATATATATAAAAAAATTGTTTATCTTAATTTCCAGGCAAGTACGTGGGGGTTCCCTCCTAGAAACTTGCGCTATACCAATAAAGATTACTTACTTACTTACTTTTTTTTTGCAAATGTTAATTTATGTGTAATTGTGTTTTACAATAAATGGTTGCACTTCTCACCAAGATTAAAATAGTGGACATGTTTTTAGAAGTAAGGGAAACTGGAGTGCCCGGAGGAAACCTACACAGACACAGGGAGAACATGCAATCTTCACATAGAAAGGGCCCGGGTCGGCTGGGAATTGGCTCTGTGCACTGAAGTCATTATTTTCAAAAATGCTAACATCTTGCCGGCAGGTTCATTTCCTGTTTAGTTCATTTCTATGAGGTGTTCACTGCCTCAGTCTAGAACAGGGGTGCCCAAACGTTTTTCCTTGGTGGGCCAAAATTTGCTGATTTTTTCTTCGCGGGCCAAAATGTATTGCATTGAAGAGTGCCAAGGGCCAAACATAATTTTGTTTGGCATTTAAAAAACATTTTGAGAAGACATGAAGATTAAAATATCTTTTATTAACGTGTTTTAAGAGATTGCACATGAATTTTGTCATTTGACAGTCTTTTCAGCACAAAATTGAATCAAACAGTTAGTCCTAACAAACCTGAACAACCCTTCGCGGGCCAAATTCAACCATCTGGCGGGCCGAATTTGGCCCCCGGGCCCCACTTTGGGCACCCCTGGTCTAGAATGAAAAATTACTAAAGATCAGGCAGTGAACAGTGAGTTGTTGGTGGTTTTCTCTGAAGACATGTTAAATTACAAATGAGGAGAATGTTTCACCAAAGGGCCAAAGTGGGTTTCTAAAAATATGTGTTTGTGTGTTAATGCTAAAACAAAACAGCTTCTTTGCACAGGGTCAATTAAACCCAGGACCTTCGTGCTATGAGGCCAGAGTTTAACATTTTTCATCCAGTGGTGTGAATGATCAGACGCTGAAATCAGACGTCTATCACTATCTGAGATCAGCACTTGCACTCTGCCTACGCTGCCTATAGCACGGGCCGGCTCTGGTGACTTTACGTTTTCTCTTCCAGATAAAGACACGTCGGTGAGGGACGGGCTGCTGGTTTTCTTCTTCCTGATTCTCCCTCTCGTGGCTCTGGGTGCGTTTGTTTTCCTGCGCAGGAACGAGCTGCTGAGGCGGGTGGGTCTCGGCCGGAGGAAGAGGTCTCAGGGATACACGTGAGTCACACCGCACAAACACAACAGCACAAAACCAAACACGACAGCACAAAACCAAACACAACAGCACAAAACCAAAGACTGGCTGTGATTTTTATCGAGAATTTTCAGTAGAGCCGGACCTTCCTATACGGCACGCAGACTACGCAAGTTACGTAGGGCCCCGCCTTCTGAATTGAGACACGGCCACTTTCCCTGTGCTGAGCTAAGACTGAGAAAAGCAGAAACAGGTGTCTGGTCATTCTCAGGACAGAGCGCAAAATCAAAGACTCTGTGAACAATTTGGATAAATACATGTTCTGCACCTCATAACCTCTCAGCCAATCTATGATTTGCGTCGATAGGACAAGTATTGACTGAACTACAAACACATATAGCGGATGAACTTAAACGTCTGCAGATTGCAAAATGTCAGCCGCGAAATACGGCGAATTTCTGCACATTTGTGTTGAATTATTTCAAAAGTTACATAAAACATGAGGCTGTTTGTCCCAAAAAAGTTTCAGATGTTAGTATTTCTGTCCAAAAAGTCCAGCACGATGATGCAGCTCATCAGCTGTTATAGTGTGAGCACATGAAGAGGGAACAGAGGCGGAGCTCACAGAGAGAGGGACAGGGCTGGGGCCCTCTAGGAAACACTGACACCAAGTAAAACTTGAAGAGGTGCAGTAATATAATCATTATAAAATGATGCATAAAATTTCAGATTTGTTGGTCTAAAATAGACCAATCCAAATTTAGGGAAAATGCATCTGTTTTATTCAAAAGTTTCTGGGGCAGGATCTTACATTATCTCTTTATTGTGAAAAATATTATTTAGCTTACACCTTTTTGTATCTGTCGCTTTGTGTGTAGTTATAAACTATAATGAAAAACGTCAATTCAACGCTGCTTTGGATTGACTGATTAAGGTTCGTAGAAAAGACTGGAGGGCCCTCGAAGCTGATTTTTGCTTAGGGCCCTTATAAGGTTAGATCCGGCTCTGATTTTCAAGGCCTGATTGTGCAGTGGTACAGGTTAGTGAAAAAGTCAGTCACACATGTAGAAATCAGTTGTTTTGTTTGATGTTTTTTGTCCAGAGCCGACGGGGCAACAGTGACGACGGCCAATCAGAACAGAGCGCCTCCCCCCAGAGCCCCGCCTCCTGCTGTCGCCCGCAGCAACAACGACATCGTCCCTAACGAAGTGAGTCACTGCAACGTGTTTTAGTTTGTTTTAAGTCAGATTAGTTTATGCACACTTACAATAATTAGCAATATTTACGTTAATGACTACGCCGACTCGTTGTCTACGGCAACACTGAAGGACAAACTAAGGCTGCATCCACATCTTTGTATAAGTTATGTTTGTTTGTTTGTCCTCAGCACCAGACTCAGCTGCTGCCTCCTCCACACGCGCAGGTACAACAAACAAAACACAGCTTCTTCTTCTTCTTCTCTTCACCACCTCCTCCCTGTCTTCTTCTCCTTTTTCTCCTCCTCTGTCTTCTTTCCCTCCTCCTCATCTTCTTCTCCTCGCTATCTTCTTCTTCTTCCTCTCCTCCTCCTCCTTCATCTTTTTCTCCTCCTCCCTCTCTTCTTCTTTTTCTTGTTCTTCCTCTTCATTTTTCCTCCTTCTTCCTCTTCTTCTTCCTCCTCCTCCTCTTCATCTTCACCTCCTCCTCCCTTTCCTCTTTTTTTCTTGTTCTTCTTCCTCTTCTTCTCCTCCTCCCTCTCTTCTTCTCCTTCTTTTTCTTGTTCTTCTTCCTCTTCATTTTCTCCCCCCTCTCTTCTTCCTCCTCTCATTTATCTTCACCTCCTCCTCGTCTTCTTCTCCTCCTCCCTCTCTTCTCCTTCTCCTTCTCTTTCTCCTTCTTCTCCTTTTTCCTCTTCTCCTCCTCGTTCTTATTTTTCTCCTTCCTCTCTTTCTTCATCTTTTTCTCTTCCTTTTCTCCTCCTTCTCTTCCTCCTCCTCCTCTTCTTCTCCTCCTCCCTATTCTTTTTCTTCCTCTTCATCTTTTTCTCCTCCCTTTCTTCTTCTCCTCCTCCTAATTCCTCTTCTTCCTCTTCATCTCCTCTTCCTCATCCTCCCCTTATCCTCCTTCTTCTTCGCTCCTTTCTCCTTCTCTTCTTCTTCTCCTTCTTCTCCTCTTCCTTCTTCTTCTCCTTCTTCTCCTCCTCCCTCTCTTCTTCTTTCTCTTCATCTCCTCCTTCTTCTCGTCCCCTTGTCCTTCTTCTCCTTCTTCTTATTCCTCTTCTTCTTCTCCTCTTCCTTCTCCTCCTCCCTCTCTTCTTCTTCTTTCTCTTCATCTCCTCCTTCTCGTCCCCCTTGTCCTTCTTCTTCTTCTTCGTATCCTTCTTTCTCCTCTTCCTCCTCCTCTCCTTCTTTCTCTTCTTCATGTACAAGTGAAGCTAACGTGCTTCTGTTTTCCAAGATGGTGGAGACAAACCGAAGCGCTCCGTCCTACTCCAGACCTCCGCCTCCTCCGCTGTAAGTCCGTCAATATTTCATTTAGATTTCCTGCTTCTAAACTCAGACTTCGTACAGTCATGGAACACTAAAATCTAATTCCCAAACCCTGGAATAGTTTTGACATTCCACTGAATTTGGGAAAAAACATGAAAAATATTTTGGGTTAGAAATAATGAAGATAATTTGACATGTTTGTTGTTTTTTTTCCAGGAAGCCCAAACCGACTGCTGCAGCTCAGCCTCTGATGCCTCTAAGACCCGCCCCTCCGCCTCCAGTTTAGCCAATCAGGAATGGCCTCTCCAGCCCTTTAACCAGTCAGGACGTGGCTAATAACCTGTTCAGCCAATCAGGAACCTGCAAGCACTTAGCCAATAAGGACCGGCGGCCTGCTCCAGTCGAACCAATCGGAACCAGCCTCTGCGTTCCTGTTTGAGCAAATCAGGAATCTGCATCTGCATTTTGTAAACCACTAAATAAACCACTTCATGTTTTTTGTTGGACCAATCAGGACGCAGCGCACTGGACCTCACCTGTGACAGAGTCTGTCCAATCGCGTTGCAGCGCTGGAAGAGTCTGGGAAGGGCGGAGTTTGTCCTCTGGAGAGTTCTGAATGGCTAGTTCTGCGTAGTCAGATCTGGAGGGACAAAAATGATGTGGTTGGCATGGCAATTAATGAATTTCTGTTACTAAACGGTTGGATTTTTGACTTGTTTATGTTTTATTTTATGGCACAAGATGCGATAAAGCTTAGTCGGCCAAATTGTGTTTATTAAAGGAGACGTACTCTGCAGAATGAATGTTACGCAGGCTTTTAACTCCAAAGCCTTAAAGGAGACCTATTGTGGAAAATCTATCTAAAATCTAATCTTGCTATAATAGACCTTTTGCTGAGCTCCGCCCCCCTTAGTTACAGTTGCTACGTCCGTCAAATAAGACAAAGTGCCATTGATCTACAATACAGAAAGTACACCAGTTCGTGTTAGTGACCTTTTTGGAGCAATTTTTCCGCGACATCCTCTAGATCGAGACAAAAGGGGTTCAATATGCAGTGGTGGGTTTTATTCAAAACATTAAAATACGCAATGACGGGAACATAACTCTTATGGAGGCTAATGCTACTGGTCTCAAGCTAAATCAGAGAAACCCATGATCTTTACCTCAAATGCAACAAGCACAGCCTTGTCCTGCTCTTGCACTGCCGGGTAAGTTCGCTTTCATATGTTAAAGTCTATTATTGTCTATTGCAAGAATATTGTTCATTTAGAGGGGTGTTAGTGAGCTAAAGCTACCAGTGTTGACTAAAGCTTCTGCCAGGTATATCCTCGTCATTGTATAACTTGGGTCTAGTTTGTGTTTTTGCCTCTAGATCTAACAACACAGTAAGTCGATAGCTAGTTAAGCATTACTTTCATCTTTGAGCAGACATTTGCTCCACTATGTTCGATATATTTAGCAGGAGTGGGGCTCGTTCTGTTTAATCCATTGTAGGCACCGCTCCAGTTGTTTTCAGCTTTGGAAATGGAAAGAACACAACTCCTCCAGTCAATATTTCAGGGTATCTATGGTCACATCTCTTCACCATCTTGCTTGGAGCTCAAGATCTGACGGACCCTATTTACATAGCGACGGTTGCTACGATGTTTGATTGGACAAGAGCCGTTTTGGGGCGGGGCTCGGCGAAAGGTCAATTGCCTTTGCCTGAGGGGGAAAGTCATCGGGGAAATACTATGTTAAGGTATGGGAAGCAAGACTTTTTACCTCTTTTAAGTTGTTTTCTGGTGATTTAAGTGTGTTTTTTACTAGCTCAAGTCGAGTCACAATCACACTTAGATGAAGATAATTTGGACCGCGATGTGTTACGCTGTATGTCTCCTTTAAAGCTGCTTAAACCATTTTCCCTCTCAACTTTCACAACTTCTATAACCTTTACCACGTTTATGATTTTTACCAACATAAACTTGATCACTTTTCTGCCCGATCACAGCAGCCGTCCCTCCGGAGCTGACACTAGTTTGGGTTGTTACTGAATGTATTTTGTTCCGCTGTCGGACGTTTAAAGCCACGCAATCGGTACAAAGGCTGCGGCGGGCACTTTTGGACTGGCTCTGGTTAAGTCTGTGTTGACTGATTAAGTTTGCTTAGTAAATGATTATTATTATTATGAAAAATATTTTTATTTGCTTTTTAATCATGAGGCCGATCTCAGCGATTCACTCAAAGATCTTTTTAAGTTTGTGTTAACATGTTTTTCTGCTATTTTTTCTCCGTGTGTGGGACGCCTCGACAAAGCCACGTTTGAACTGTTTTTCATGTAATGCATTAGTTTTGGAGAATGTTAGATGCATTACACACTGGAAATGTGAGATTTAAAGGTGGGTTACCTGATGTTTTTGTTGTAAATTAGTAAATGTTGTATTTTCTACCAGAAAGTATGTTGTAAATGCAGCGCGTTGTGAGAAAATCAGACTACTGGGTCCTGTCTGAATCACATAATAAAGTATTGTGTTTCTTATTGACCCTATTTTGTCCCGCCCACTTGGCTTGGAAATGCACTTCCTGTTTAGCTCTGTTAAGGTAGCTAACGTGTTTGTTTGTCTGTCTTGTGAGGCAATTTTAATTAAATATAATGACAGTTAAAATAAACCCATCGACTGAAATCTACAGGCTAAATGCAGCTAAACAGGAAGTGCACGTCCTAGAAAAGTAGGCGGGACAAAATAGGGTCAATAGAACTCTTAAAGCAGCGATCTGATTGGCTGCGTGTGGGTGACCTGCTGCAGTTTCATTTTGTCGTCTGAAAAAAGGTTATTCGTAAGCTGTATTAATAGCTAAAACAAATACAACTGGATATTGTTATTAATCATTAAGGAAATAACTTGCCTGGGATCCAGAACCCACACTTCAGCAAACTGCAAAGAGTGGGTCTGGTCACCACGCCCTCCGCCTGCGTTTCAGATCAAATCTACATCGTACCGGCCAATTAGATTAGCTTATTAGCGTGACGCAGATGAAACAAAGGAGCTGATTGGTCGTCTGTGATTTAGACCAAATCTAACTTCACTCACCTCACAGTAAAATCGTTTTTTGCTTTGCTCATTGATTCTGCAGAAATCCGCGATGTTTTCAGTTCCATATGATATTTTTTTCATTAATTGATTGACCTTTATTTAACCAGGAAAGTCCCACTGAGATTCAGAATCTCTTTTGCAGTGGAGCCCTGGGGGAAGGGTCAGGGGAGGCATTAATGGACATGTTTTTTTTTAGTTGTAGGAGGAAACCGGAGTACCCGGAGGAAACCTACGCAAACACGGGGAGAACATGCAAACTCCACATAGAAAGGCCCCGGGCGGCCCGGGAGTCGAACCCAGGACCTTCTTGCTATCAGGCCAGAGCGCTAACCGCTGCGCCACCGTGCCATGTATTTTTTTCGTCGAGAGCAGCCATGTTGGATTTTACACAGCGGAAGATGCGTGTCTCTGATTGGCTAATTAATCTGTCAATCATGGCTACAGAAATCCAAAAGAGGGACAAGGCGGCCAGACGATATATTTTTAATATATCGTCTGGATTTTCCAGGCAAGGAAATAACAGATTTACACATAAAATCAACTATTTTTCAAAGAAAAAATCAGGCATCCCAGCTTTAATTTTCACAAAAATAAACTTGTCACAGGCACAGAGCATAACTTATAACTTCGGACTGTTTTTTATCAGTTTTCTGATAACTTTGTCAAGAATTTGGAATTTAAAGCAGGACTTCAGCGATACTGCTCACTGTCATCAAAGCCTGTGAGCAGAGACCTGCAGTAGAAACACTCAAGAAAGGACAAATATTATGCATTTTTGTGTTGTTTTGTCCTTAAATTTGCTCTTAAGAGAATCTACTTTGGAATCCCAGGCACCAGGATCAATAAAAATAGTGCAGTAAAGTACAAATGACAGTTATGTGTCATCCACATAAGAAATTAAGTTATAGCTCCATCTACTGGCTGCAAAGAAAAAATCACTTAAACAATCAAATCAACCTTGTCTGATGCTCCAAACCTGTCTGCATGATTAATGGAGTTAAAAATAGTGCAAAATATTTCAGATATCTATCTATCAGAGGGATTCAGAATGGTGTTTTTAAGGGAACGAAAGATATCTCATAAGAAAAACTTCAGCTGTGTTTTTGACTAGGAAGCAATTTTAATAAAGGATTAATACCTCACTTTAGCATAATATGTGTCCTTTAACATAACCCTGATCAGTCTGAAAACTTGCACAAATGTGTGGTGTTGGTGAAAAGCCTGCAGAGTAAAGTTTATGTAAAGTGATACAGATTCAGACTTTTGTGGTGTGGATCCTGAGAGTCAAAACTCAGGGCAGAATTAGATAAAACCTGGGTCACCTTTTTCTTTGTAACAAATGATTTTTTTTTTACGGAGTTTGTTTGAGTGGCGCTCTCTCACCTGAGTGAGCGAGAAGAGGAAAGACTGTTGTCGGGGGAAAAAGACTTTTCTGCTCCGCTAATGAGCCTTTTTCACAGCGCTGCGGCTGGATTGATCCGGTCTGAAGAGACACTGTTGGCCTGTGTATGGGTACCATCTGGTGGCTTTAAAATGTAATGCTCTCCACAACACCAGAAGTAGTTTTTAGCTTTTTATTGGCAAACCTTTGTGAGATACATTCATAAATATCAGCATAAATGAATAATATCAACTGTGCACTTACAAACAATGGTTTTAAACGACGTCATGCGTAGTTGCTCTAATGCTGCGTTCAGACCGGACAGCGTCTTGGCGTATTTGCGTCCATTTTCAATGTTAAGTCAATGTAAACCCGCGTCTTGAGCGTTTAAGCGAATTTTCCGCGCGTATTGAGAGACTCCACTCCCGTACACGTCACATGTTGTTTCCCTGTCACACCAAGGGGAAAGGACGACTGTTTACTGAAGTCTTTTAATAACTTTTTTAACGAAAGGTGGCTTGTTTGGGGGCTTTTTTCAAAGACTTGGCCGTTCGTTGTTTTGAAAATCTGGAGACACGGCAAACACGGGACATGATCCGGACTTACAACGCGCTCACATGGATGTATTAAAAATGCCCGGTGTCGTGTTTAGACCTGCTGTACAAGTGGGAGGAGGGTTAGGAGGAGGAGGACGGAGACAGCAAAAAGACACTGTCTGGGGGGAGGAGAAAGTTGTGTGATCGGGTAAGCTCCGTTTTATAAATGCAACAAGCCTCTCTCTCTCTCTTTCTCTCCTTCTCTCTCTCAACGTGGTCTGTCTACGAGCTAAACAAAGCTAGCAAACAAGCGGGAGCTGGAAGCGCTTTGGGGCGTTGAAAGTGTCTTTTTGTCCACCAAAGCCTTGACGCGCGTCAGAGCAGCTTAGAAGCTTATTGAGGCGTCAACAGCATAAATAACCGGCGAATTTTCACGCGCGTTTAGGCGAATTTAGATGCAAATAAGCTGTCCGGTGTGAACGCAGCATAAAAGGTACAACGTTGGCAATGACACCGTTTGAGTTTCAAAGCTAATGCTAACTTGTAGTTAATTTGTAAACGTGAAAATAACTACAAACTGATCTAGCTTTTTACGAAAAACAATTGGCCTGGCATTTAAAGTATTTTTAATCAGATTGTCTTCTTTATATTTAAGTTAATCTATCTGTTAGCATTTAGCATTGCCACAAAATACTTCCATGAACACATAATCGCTCCCTGGTGAAGTATTTACCTCTGAACTCGCTGCAGTGATGATCTAGTTGAAATCTCTCTCTCTGCTTTGTGATTTTTAAATATTGATTAATTTTAGCGCATCTCTGACAATTCCCCCGTAATGAAAGAATGAAAGGAGAAGGAACATGTGCTAAGCTAACGAGGACTAGCCTAGCCGCAGCGCTGTGAGAAGAGCCCATGTTTAATGAAATGATGACTGCAGTGAATTGTAATAAAGGTCCATAAGAATGTGTTTAATTGTGTAGTTTCTTCTTTTGTTTCTACGGCTCGGTGGCAGAGTGGTTAGCACAAAGGACGTTGCAATGTCACATTTTAGTGCCAGGATTATAGCGAGACAGAAATCCCAATTTACAGAATTTACAGATTATTTAAGATTACAGTCCAATATTTTTTCTTTTTTTTTCTTACCCACAATGCCCTTTTTCTTGAGTTTGTGGCCAGTTTTATGAAATCAGACTTTGTAAATGAAAAAATCTAAATGTGATTTTAAAAATAGTCAAAAATAAAATGCACTGTAATGTTAAAAGATATGTTTTTCTTTTAAAATGGTTATGTTTACAGTTGGGTCTTGGTTTTAGCAGATTTATTTTAGAAATGTATTTGTTTTTAAATTTTACTTCCTTGTGCTTTATTATAACAATATAGCACCACTTAATACAATAAACTGCCAAATTCAATGTAAAATGCACCATTAAATATGCCATTAAATAAATATATTTTGAAATCAATAAACAAGAAAATAAAACAAATAATTTAATGTACAAATACATGAATAAAAAGTTAAATGCCTTTAAAATTTAGTACATAGTTAAATGGGGCAAATAGTATATAAATACTTCATTAAATAAATACATGTGTTATTTAGTGAAGGGCAGATGATGCCTCAAAGTGTCACACTTTTCCCTCACTGTGCTGATACTAGATCAGTGATTCTTAACCATAGGGCCGTGGCCCAAAGTTGGGCCACGAGCATTCAAATACAATGCATTTAAAACGAGATTGGGCCTCAGGCTACTTTGCACATTAGTTTTTGGGCCTCAAGATCAAAAAGGTTAAGAACCCCTGCACTACGTCTGTAGTCATGAAGTCATTTGAGCGCCTGGTCCTCCCTCACCTCAAGACTCCCCCCCTTCGCCTACAGAGCAAACAGGTCTGTAGACGACGCCATCAACCTGGCCCTCCACTTCATCCTGCAGCACCTGGACTCCTCGGGAACCTACGCTAGGATCCTGTTTGTGGACTTCAGCTCTGCATTCAACACCATCCTCCCTACTCTGCTCCAGGACAAGCTCTCCCAGCTCAACGTGCAGGTGGATCACTGACTTCCTGACGGACCGGAGGCAGTGCGTGTGGTTGGGGAAGAATGTCTCCACCACTGTGGAGGCCTGGTCACAGGACTCCACAGGGCTGTGTACTTTCTCCTCTGCTCTTCTCCCTGTACACAAACCGCTGCACCTCCAGCCATGACTCTGTTAAACTGATCAAGTTTGCGGACGACACCACCCTCATCGGACTCATCTCTGACGATGATGAGTCTGCCTACAGGAGGGAGGTAGACCGGCTGGTGTCCTGTCCTGCGGCAGCAACAACCTGGAGCTCAACGCTCAGAAGACAGTGGAGATGATCGTGGACTTCAGAAAAGTCACATCCCTAATCTACAATGACTCTTGCTTAAACTTCAGGGTCGGCCTTAAGCATAGGCAAGCTGGGCAGTGGCCTAGGCCCTAGGGCACCATGTAGTGGAGGCGGTGTCCTAATGTTTTTATGTTATAGTTGCTGCACAAAAGACGAGTCTTGTTCTTGAACTTATGAGTGCTTCTAATGCCTAGTTTAGAGCAGCAGGTCTGCTGTTAAAAGTACTTCAGTGTGTGGTTAAAACAATTGTTCTGTTTTTTAAAAGTTTAGCAAACATGAGTCATACATTTGAAGTATGTAAACTTTGGCAAAAGGAACATTTTGCTTACTTAACAGTTTACCTACTGTGCAGAAATAAAGTGACACATTTATCAATACTTTATTAAGTATTTGTTAAACAATGTGACTCATGATATGAAGAAGGTAAGACATTGTGTGCTCTGTGAATGTGCCTGGAGCAGTGAGAGGGACCAACCGTAGCAAGAACATCTTTAGGCTAAAACAAATGTTAACTTAAGACAAGCATGAATTTAAATCATGTTTTTCACAGCACAAAGGTTACACAACAGTCTCTGAGACTTTGGCTGATGCAAGCTCAAGAATGATGAAGCTTAATAATAATAATAATATTGTTCCAAACTTTGGAAACCTTTAGAACCAGAAGTTCCGAGTGCAGCTGAGGCTCTCACAGCCCTGCACAGTTACACAGTTACTTCAGCTCTTCCCCGTGTTTCTGACGCCATCAATGGTTTCACATCCCAAACATGCTACAAGTGAAGAGAAAAGTCTGGTCATTTATAGTTCTGCAGCCGCTAAAGATCAACTCAGGATCAGAGACACGAGGCAGCGCTCACGATGTGTTAGACCCATCAGAGTTATGTAGGAGACAAGGAGACAAGGAGAGAGGAGACAAGGAGAGAAGAGAGAGGAGACAAGGAGAGAGGAGACAAGGAGAGAGGAGACAAGGAGAGAGGAGACAAGGAAAGAGGAGACAAGGAGAGAGGAGACAAGGAGAGAAGAGACAAGAAGAGAGGAGACAAGGAGACAAGGAGAGAGAAGGCGAGGAGAGGAGACAAGGAGAGAGAAGACAAGGAGAGAGGAGACAAGGAAAGAGGAGACAAGGAGAGAGGAGACAAAGAGACAAGGAGAGAGGACACAAGGAGAGAGGACACAAGGAAAGAGGAGAGGTTTACCGCGAGAATGCTCGTATTATAACTTGAAAGTTGCATCAAACCGCTGCAACCTCTGACAAAAATAGACTCTCTAGCTCCGGCTGTACACTGAGTCCGAGTTCGGTGCGAAGTGGGACTCACACGACTCTCGCAAGACTTAGAAAGAGCTTAAAACCAATGTGTCCTTGAACACAGACCTCGGTGCAGTGCGAGTGCACATTTGAGAGTTGCACGAGTGTGCAGAAAGTATCTGTAGAGAGTCTATTTTTGTGGGAGGTTGCAGCGGTCTGATGCAACTTTCAAGTCATAAAACTTGCATTCTCGCGGTAAATCACGTGAATCTGCGCGACTTTGGACAATAAGAAGGGTATACAGTATTATGCCCCTCAAATATAACTGGTTTGTCTATTAAATTACTAATGCACGGCTTGGCAAAACATAGACACACAGTCTTAGAGGCATTAAATTTCATTCCTGAGGTTTTAGCCCAGGTATTAGCAATGGCTAATGCACAGTTCAGGCCAGCGACTGCTAAAGCTGGATGTGTGCTAGAGACAGTTATCAGTGTGTCATCTGCATATGCTGCTGGTGCCACTTTAACACTCTGGGCTAACAATGACGATAGACTTTCCAACTGAGTTAACAGATCATTTAGAAATAGAACAAATAGAGTTGGGGCTATAACACTACCCTGGGGTACTCCAGACTGCACCAGTAGCACAGAAGAATACATAGATGCAACACTTTTCTGTTGCAACCGATCACACAGATAGTCACGAATCCAAGAAAGATTTTTTCCACAAACACCAAATGCTGGTAGTTTGTGCAAGATGGCCTTATGAGCTTTCAACCAAGTATGATAGTCCAGAGCCAGTTGAACCTGAACCAGTGTTGAGTGTTTGGTGCTGGTGAGCTGGACAGTTGCAGAGAAATGTTTGGCCAAATAATTTTATAGATGTAAGAATAAATTAGCTAAACCAACGGAAAACAGGTGAAAGCTGCAGTGTATTCTAGTGTGTAATTCTGTTGGGTTCCCTAGACCTCTGCCATAGTGAGAAAACATCTATAAATACTTTTTAAAGTATTTGTTAAACAATGTGACACATGACATGAAGAAGGTGAGACATTGTGTGCTCTGTGAATGTGCCTGGAGCAGTGAGAGGGACCAACCGTTGCAAAAACATCTTTAGGCTAAAACAAATGTTAACTTAAGACAAACATAAATTTAAATCATGTTTTTCACAGCACAAAGGTTACACAAGAGTCTCTGAGACTTTGGCTGATGCAAGCTCAAGAATGATGAAGATTAATAATAATAATACTATTGTTCCAAACTTTGGAAACCTTTAGAACCAGAAGCTCCGAGTGCAGCTGAGGCTCTCACAGCCCTGCACAGTTACACAGTTACTTCAGCTCTTCCCCGTGTTTCTGACGCCATCAATGGTTTCACATCCCAAACATGCTACAAGTGAAGAGAAAAGTCTGGTCATTTATAGTTCTGCAGCCACTGAAGATCAACTCAGTGTGACAGTACGAGTGGTAAGGCTGGGTTTTAGCACACTATGAATTTGAGACTGAACGAATTTTACCAGTTTTTATAGGTTGAGCAACGCCACCCCAGGTCTAAGCCCAGGGAAATAGTTTCACCCCTGCAGATCCCAACTGACAGGACAGAGACAATATATATAAAAAATTTACATTTATTTACATACACAAACAAAATTAAACTTTATAGTTCAAAGAGGCCACAAGGCAGACAGGCACCAGGTAACTCCCTCTTTCAAGTGTCCCAGTCTTGAGCAGGTCCATGAGAAAGAGTCTTTAACAGCAGGTCCTTGCAGATAAGTTCGTGATTACCTTGGCCATGGATCCATCGCGGGGGCAGCATTTTACTGCATTACACCGAGGAGCTGCTTGACGCACCCTCTCCTCTCACAGCAGAACCACATACTGTTCCTATAACGAGTACCAGGCAGTTCACGATCTCCTCTGTGTTGTCCTTACAGTTTCATGTCAAAAGTTAAATAAAAGAAAGAAAAGGGGAGGCACCGGCACAGACAGGAGCCTATAAACAATAAACATTACATAAACATACAGTTTAACACAAAAGAGGATTTGGGAAAGGGAGAGAGAGACGTACCGAGGCACCATGATTTTAGGGGCCTGCCCTCCCGCGGCCCAACGCACCGGACGGCTTGCACCCAACGCCGACACGCACACAGCTAAAAACAACACTAGCATTAGCTTAGCTTTACTTTATGCACAAGTAACACTAATCAGACAGTTTTCGCCACTCACCCTCAATGCTTAACATTTCTGTCGTCGGGGCTTGACGCTTCTGACACGACGACCTGACTTTTTGTCATTTTGTCAACATCAAAGAGGCAAATACACGCTGGCTACACCGGTTCGAAACAGCTTGACGCCATGCCTCGGCTCCTGTCGGCGTCTGACGTCAGAGGGGGAGAGGTCAGGTGGGCCGGACAAGAGCAAGAGAGCACTTTATATAGTGGAGCGGGGGCGCGCATCACCCGCCCCACTACATCAGGATCAGAGACACGAAGCAGCGCTCACAATGTGTTAGAGTTATGTAGGAGACAAGGAGAGAGGAGACATGGAGAGAGGAGACAAGGAAACATGGAGAGAGGGGACAAGGAGAGAGGAGACAAGGAAACATGGAGAGAGGGGACAAGGAGAGAGGAGACAAGGAGAGAGGAGACAAGAAGAGAGGAGACAAAGAGACAAGGAGAGAGGACACAAGGAGAGAGGAGACAAGAAGAGAGGAGACAAGGAGAGAGGAGAGGTTTACCGCGAGAATGCTCGTATTATAACTTGAAAGTTGCATCAAACCGCTGCAACCTCTGACAAAAATAGACTCTCTAGCTCCAGCTGTACACTGAGTCCGAGTTCGGTGCGAAGTGGGACTCACACGACTCTCGCAAGACTTAGAAAGAGCTTAAAACCAATGTGTCCTTGAACACAATTGAGAGTTGCACGAGTGTGCAGAAAGTATCTGTAGAGAGTCTATTTTTGTGGGAGGTTGCAGCGGTCTGATGCAACTTTCAAGTCATAAAACTTGCATTCTCGCGGTAAATCACGTGAATCTGCGCGACTTTGGACAATAAGAAGGGTATACAGTATTATGCCCCTCAAATATAACTGGTTTGTCTATTAAATTACTAATGCACGGCTTGGCAAAACATAGACACACAGTCTTAGAGGCATTAAATTTCATTCCCCAGGTATTAGCCCAGGTACTGGCAATGGCTAATGCACAGTACAGGCCAGCGACTGCTAAAGCTGGATGTGTGCTAGAGACAGTTATCAGTGTGTCATCTGCATATGCTGCTGGTGCCACTTTAACACTCTGGGCTAACAATGGCAATAGACTTTACAACTGAGTCAACAGATCATTTAGAAATAGAATAAATAGAGTTGGGGCTATAACACTACCCTGGGGTACTCCAGACTGCACCAGTAGCAGAGAAGAATACATAGATGCAACACTTTTCTGTTGCAGCCGATCACGCAGATAGTCACGAATCCAAGAAAGAATTTTTCCACGAACACCAAATGCTGGTAGTTTGTGCAAGATGGCCTTATGAGCTTTCAACCAAGTATGATAGTCCAGAGCCAGTTGAACCAGTGTTGAGTGTTTGGTGCTGGTGAGCTGGACAGTTGCAGAGAAATGTTTGGCCAAATAATTTTATAGATGTAAGAATAAATGAGCCAAACCAACAAAAAAGAACGCTATAAAGAGCTGCAGTGTATTCTAGTGTGTAATTCTGTTGGTGAGAAAACATCTATCAAAACTTTATTAAGTATTTGTGAAACAATGTGACACATGACATGAAGAAGGTGAGACATTGTGTGCTCTGTGAATGTGCCTGGAGCAGTGAGAAGGACCAACCGTGGCAAAAACATCTTTAGGCTAAAACAAATGTTAACTTAAGACAAACATGAATTTAAATCATGTTTTTCACAGCACAAAGGTTACACAAGAGTCTTTGAGACTTTGGCTGATGCAAGCTCAAGAATGATGAAGATTAATAATAATAATAATAATATTGTTCCAAACTTTGGAAAACTTTAGAAGCAGAAGCTCTGAGTGCAGCTGAGAGAAAAAACTTTAATGTAAAGAATATAGTCCAGATGGATGAACAGACAACTCAGCCGTGTGGAGGAGTGGTGGGCTGGTCCAACTGCAGACACACAGCCCCAGGGAGCAGCGACCTGTATAAGAGACAGAGCAACACACACCTGAAGAGCGCTGGTCTGACGGAACAACACCAGCCATGGCCAAACACCTGAAGATGGTTCCTCTGCTGCTGCTGCTCCTGACTCTGAGCTCGGCGACTGATGCCTGCAGGTCGTCACATAGGCGGAGTCTCACAGTTGAGAAGGTCGATTTCCGTGGTTCTGAGCAAAGTCTTCGGGTTAAGGTAAGACTGGTCGGCGCAGAATAACTTTCAGAGGTGACAGAAGTGTTGAGGTTCTCTTCTCACACACACAGTTACTTGTGAAGAAAATACTTTATTTATTGGCCTATTTAGTTAAACCTTCTTGCCGGCCGCATATAGTTAAAGTTAGACTTTTAGTGTAAATTTGACCCATAATTTCTCCAGGTGAAAACTTAACTACACATTTCGCCAGAAATAGAAAGTCAAAACCATACTTTGGGACATTCTGAATGGGATTAAAAAGGTTTTAAGGCATAATATAAAAAATACAGCTAAAGGAACAGCCTTTCCATGGAAACATACATCTGTGTCAGCACACTCAAAGCAAAGAGGTTGCAGCAGGACACAGAACACTAGTGTGCCTGGTAAAAGAGACTCAAGTCTATCTAAATGAACTGAAACAGACTGAACTGAGTTATTTATCTTTTTGAAGTGTTTAAACGAACTTTTTCAGTCAAAATGAAAGTAAAAGAATTGGGAAAGAATTTGGCAAAATGTAGAGAGAGCCTCAAAAAATTCTAATCATCGATATATTCATCTAAAATACTGTCACAGAGCGTATTTAACACCAGCGGTGAGGCATAAAATGTGAGTAGCAACTGATCCTTTTTGTCCATTCTGTCCCCCAGATACCATAGGCTCGTTTATTCATGTTGTATGGGAATGTCCAGGGGTTCAGGAGTTATGGACTAAAGTAATTGAATGCTTAATTACTATAACTGGAATAGCTCTACCCATGGAACCAGCTGTGCATCTTCTTAATGATGACTCTCAATTTGCTCTTCAAGATGAGACTTGTAAAGTTTGGCTGGCGGGTCTTACCGCTGTCAAAAAAATCATAGCCCAGAGATGGAAACCACCAAATGACATATCGTTTGCAAATTGGCTACGGTACTTTTTGGACATTGCATATCTTGAACTATTTTCAGCTAGGATCAACGGAGCATCTCAACGGACCATAGCAGCATGGACTCAATTGGTGGACAATATCAAAACTTTGCTAAATGATCGTTATGATTGACTGGTGGCTGGGAGGGAGGGGGGTTGGGGCTGTTGGAGAGGGAAGAAAAGGGAGGAGGGTGGGGGTATGGTCTTTAAACTTTTTATTTCTCAAAAAAGGGAACATGGGTTCTTTGCAAATAATGTAAATGTGCCTATATATTGATGTTCTCAATAAAACATTTTGATGACAAAAAAAAAAATGAAAGTAAAACAATCTCTGTTTAGTCATTTAAAGAATAATTTAAAAGTACATTATGTAACTTTACAAACAAGAGATTCTGTCGTTATGAAGAGCTAAGTGCTTTGGAATGTCCCAAAGTAAAGGTTATATGAATATTCTATTCAAAATAACTTGAAAAATACAATCTTATTGTGAGCAAGCTTGCCTCTGCATAGATCTGACCTGTACCAGTGGTTTTGTTGTCACACGCTTCTCTCGATGCGTATTATTATAAACACAAATAAACAAGTCTGCAGGCTCTCCTCCAGAAAAGTGACAGTTTCTTTTTACAGTGTACAGTATTTACACAATTAAATGTAGTTTTCCAAATCAGTCTGGAAGCGTTAGTTGAGGTGGTGTGACGTGGCTCAAAAAAGGGATTTGCTGGACTTGTGCACTTGTTTCCACACAGTTCTCATTCATGTCTCATAAATGTACACTTAAAACTGAACTCTGAGACGTTGATTGATGTGTGTGTAACTCTTCTTTTTCTCTCTTTCTGTCTGAAGGTCTACGCTGATGGCAAATATCTCGGCTCTGGTCGCGTTGGCTCTTCGCTGGGAGGCTATTCGAAGACTCTCACAAAGGGCACAAGTGAAATAAAGCTTGTGGTGTCAGAGAAAGTGGATGGATGCAAAACCAGAACGCTCACCCCTGGGAACCACAAATGCAAAGTTGGCTCATACACCGTTCATTATAAGATTGTTTGTCACTTCCCGGCACTCAAACGCAGACGTGCGCGTCGTAGGCCAACAATAGAGGAGTGTGAAAAACATGCTGAGAAGGTTAGGAAAAGGGTAATGTATAAAGCAAAACAACCTGGCAGATACAAGGCGACGATGCACGGCAGCAGCAAACTTATGTCAACAAGATGTATGAAACTGAGATGGGCGAGGAGCAGAGGTAGAAGAAGACGGCGGTTATGGGAACTTCGAGAGCGGGCAAGGAAAAGAGAAGAGGAGGCAAAGAAAAGAGGCCAGTGACATCATAAGCTGACAAGAATAAAGTCAAGCTACAGAATAAACAGCCTCTTGTGTTGATTTGTTTGTTTTATTTAATGGTTTTAAATATAAATAATAGTTCACATACACACATACTTTCTCTGCTTGTTTTAGCGTTGTGCAAGGAAGGCTGGAAGGTTCTAGAAATGATTTGCTTCAGAGTTTTAAGTGTCTCCAGTCCCAGAGCGACTCCTGCTGAACCTCCTGATGCATCATGGTCCTGGTCATGTGACTTCATCAGGTCTGAAATTACATTTGTACAAAAGTTCACACTTTCTTGTTCAAAGTGAAACCGTGTTATTGTTGTTGTGACACTTCTTTAATCACACTTTTGTTCAATCATTTGATAAAAACTGATTCATTGGAAAGTGTTGTAACTAGTGCTGTCAAGTGATTAAAAAAATCGAAGAGATCTGTAATTAATTAATCTAATTAATCTATTTTTAATCTAATCTTAAAATTGCTGAGAAAAACACTCAACTTAAGTGTTTTTGTTTTGTTTTATCTAATTTCATTAATTACATTATTGTTGCAGATGGAAATATTAAGATATTACAAAAAATGAAGACTTTAGGAAGTGTTTTGTTGTTAAGTTTCAAGTAGAACAACCTTTATGTCACTTTACAACTCACATATGGAAACAATGAAGTTAAAAATGTCAAAAAAGATTAATGCAATTAAAAAACTCGATTAATATGTCTGTAATTAATTAACCTCAATAGGGGTTATGCACTAACGTCTTCCACACTCAGATGGACATAGGCCGCTACATCCGGTGGCGTAGTTGCCGTAGTGACAAAGTTGTTTACTCCAAAGGTGATGGACATCACACGAGGTTTTTTGTGCTAGTCCTGAAGCAGTCCTCTCAGAAAAAAAGTTCTCTTTTGTCATCTGTTGTAGTGACGGCTGTAACAGTGGGAAAAGTGCCGCTTCTGAACCAGGTTTTCATAATGAAAAGTTATAAAAGTGTCGAACACCGCGCACAGAAGCTCCGCGCACATACGGAGGTTTTCACATGAAAAACTTATAAAAGTGAGCGAACTACGTGCACAGACCGAGACTTGCTGCTCATGAGCCCGGGCAGAGGTGCTGTGGGCCGTGAAGAAGTGAGCACACAGACAGCTCCCGGCCCACGGTGCCTCTGCCCGGGCTTATTAGCACAGTGAATCTCGGCAGGTGCGCGGAGCTTCTGTGCGCGTAGTTCGCTCACTTTTACAACTTTTCATTATGAAAACCTGGTTCAGAAGCGGCACTTTTCCTGCTGTTACAGCCGTCACTACAACAGATGACAAAAGAGAACTTTTTTTCCAAGAGGATTGCTTCAGGACTCGTGTGATGTCCATTGCCTTTGGAGTAAACAGCCTTGTCACTATGGCAACCACGCCACTGGATGTAGCGGCCTATGTCCATCTGAGACCGGAAAGACGTTAGTGCATAACCCCTATTGCACTAATTTGACACCCATAGTTGTAACATGTGTCACATTATTGATTACTGATCAGGGATCAATATGAGGAGCTGAATGTTTGAGCTGATTCTTTCAGGACTTCAATGATACTTTTCTACTTTTCTTTAGTGGCTCTGTACATGTTTTAACTTCAGCCTCAAACAGGATCAGGCCATTAGTCCAAACTAAGTTCAAATGTTTTCTTCGGAGGGTTTTATTGACAGAAGATCAGTTTTAGAGGTAAAAAGTGGAATAAAATCAACTTCTTCATATAATATTACTGTTGGAAATTAAAAAAATGTATATAAAAAAGTTAGATTTTCAGCCTCTTTGTGTTCTGCCTCACACTGTGATGTCACGAGGTGAAACCTGAGTTCTGCTCCACATTTCTCTGATACACCAGAGTTTTCAAATGTACAACAGTAAACTGACCTATACTGGACAAACTCTGTCTTTTATGAGGCGTTTCTTTAGTTTATGGCCTTTTAAACCTAATCTCAGGTTAGATTAAAGGGAACCCTGGTTATGAAGACAAATATGGCTAAAACACTAGCACTGTTCATGCTTACTAAAATGAATTGCAAACAAATATATAACTGCTAACAATTTTTTATAAAATTGTCATTATTTATGTTGTTTTCAAGCCACTGGGAGCCGCCATTTTGTCCATGCATTCTGTTTGATGATATAAAATAGTGTTGCCATGGTTACTCCCACAGTTTCATCTGTGAACAGTTGCCACAAAAACACCACTGACAGTGTCCAGTTCTTGCCTCTTCCTCTTGATTATCTTCAATGTAACTAAATTCCACATTATCTTCCTTATTTGGCTTTGCTCCGGCTCAAACTGAAAAGGTTTAACCCAGGAATTCATGTTGCTTAGTTACCTTCTACTGCCTGTTACTGACAACACTATTTTATGTCATAACCGCAGCAAAATGGCAGCCTCCATGTCATTTCTTCAAAACACTATTTTAATAAAACTACAAATACTTCCAAGGTATTTGTCCTGTATTTATATAAGTGATGATATTATAAGTGTTTTAGGGTAAACATGTGATTATATCCAGGGTTCACTTTAAGCAAAGCTGCAGAAAAATACCACTGGTAACAGGAGTTTATGGTGGAATTGTAAATAACAAGACACATTTGTGAAAACTCACTTTGTGCTGCTTTGTTTTCAGATGTTGACAACTTTTATCATTGACAACTCCAGTGGAAGCTCCTGAAACACTCAATAGGGGGCAGTATTTTGGAAGAATTATTTTACACTCTGACACTGGGGACTCCATTTAATCTGTGTTGTGCCTCACATCATTTTGCCTTTAAAGGTGCATTGTGTAAGTTAAAATGCTCAATATTACGATATATTAAATTACTGTCCACTGGCCCAGGCCTGGATGTGGCTGTGATGTTTTGTAAACTTACTGAGGTTTCGTCTGTAAGCGCAGACAGACTCATAAATGTGAGTGGAGCTGGTCCTAGTCCTCCTTCACTGGATTATTGTCAATATTTCTATTTATTTAGCAAAAGCTCTCGGTTTTATACAACAGATGAATGTTGTAAAGACTGTTTAATAAAAAAAAAAATAATAATAAAGTAATAAGTGGTAAATACTGCCATTGAGCATCCGAACCCCGACAACACAGAAGAATTAAGAAAACAGCCCACGGCACCGGTATGAGGCCGACTGACCAGGGCCGAGTTACACTTGTGTTTTAGAGAAAGAAGAACTGTGCTGGAGATCAATAAGACGTTCATCTGTGATTATTTTCATTAGAAGGTAAAACTCTCAGGCCTGTCAAAGTACATCCACATTTAGACACAGCTCTAGTGTCTTAGCTGTTTGTCTCGGTAAGGTTTATGTTTTAGTAACAAATTGATATTGAGTATTTAGTTTATGAGAAATGAGTCCTGTAAAGAGCTTGTTTACGCTAAAACTCTCAATCATCTTTCCTTGTGTAACTTTTGGAGTTTGAAAACTGATCAGTCAAAAAGAACAAATAAAATAGTCAGCATCTACTTTTTCATACAAAAAACTTTGTCTTCTTAACTCAGAAAACATTTAGCAGAAAGTAACGATGTGTCAAAAGAATCTTTTAAGTCGTAAAATACGTCTTTATCTGAAGATAGTTGTGTGGGTGCAGTGCCACAAAACGCCAAAGATGGCGCCCTTGTTCAAAACCTTTGCCACTTACGCAGTGCACCTTTAAGGATTTAAGAGTCCAGTCTGGATTCTTTTGGATGAAAGGAAAAACCATTATATACAACTCAAATGCTGGGTTTCACATTCTAGAGTTCGAGGCAGTTAAAGGGCAGGTTGGGGGCAAGAGGCAGTTTTCCCTTTAAGTAACAGTAACATTAGATTTTACAAATTTAAAAAGTGGTGATTTCTGCGGTGACCGGACCCTTTTTAACTTTTGTATTACAAAAATAAACTCAGCTGCCCCCAGTCTGACTGAAATAACACTGGCCTGTAGAATGTTGTGATGTCATCTGAAACACAGCATTAGCATCGTCCAGAAAAGAGCTGAGAGTTGTAAAGAACGTACAAATCAACTTTGTATTATTATTTTTTAATAAGAAAGCTTTACATTTCTAGGATTTGGTACAAACTGCATAATTCATCTTAAACCGGCCCCACACTGCACGACTCTTTTCTTATTTTCTGATTTGTTATTTTCAGTCGCTCTAATGCTGCGTTCAGACCGGACAGCGTTTAAGCGTCCTGCGCGTTGAAGCAAACCTCGACAGGCGCCCTGAACTCGGACTCCAAACCTATCGGGCTCCAGGAAGGCAGTTTGTGATGTCACAAATATAAACAAGACTTTTTTTATTATTATTAGTTTATTCTCTTAAGACTCAGTACAATGTTATTAACTCTTTCAGTGCCAGCCCTATTCCGTCAGGCCTTTTTGCTCATTATAACCAATATTCACAGCTCCACGAAATACTTTGTGCAACTGGAATCATGACATGTTGTACATCAAATGAGACCTACAAGTGTCTACTTTCAAATACAAAAAGAATTGTTCTTCTACATTAATCTGTTCTCTTTTTATAAGCATTTGAATTTCCTTGTTTTCATTAGATTTTAGCATTTGACGTCAAACTTCAAAGTTTAAAATCTCCATTGGTTTAACATTAGACCAACTGTATAATGTGCTATTTAAATAATCCATTTAACCATTCAAAGCTAATAGTAGCTGCAGGCTAAATGCTAGTGTAACAGGGTCATCATCGTGGTATAATTACACAAAACTGTCTTTCTTTTGTTTGTTTTGCTTACCTGGTATTTAGTTACTGTGCTGTCGTTGCCCGGAATTTATAGGCCTTTTCCCACTGTAGGAACTTTTTTCAGTTCCTAGTACTTTTTTAGTTCCTGTCCCCATTTTGGGAGCATTCACACAGAGCAGGAACTATGGACTGGGGCCACACTTTAGGGACTTTTTTAGCTCCTGCTCTGGGGCAGGTACTTTCCAGTCAGACCAGGAACCTTTTGGTGACACAAGCACTTTTACACTGCTAACTTTGTTTTTAAACATGTTTTACACATTCTCACATTTAGATAAACTTTCCTAAACCTTAAGAAAAATAATTTAAAGGCAGTGATTCAGAAAATGTATTATTTAATTTGTAAATAGTAACCTATAATACTATTATTAGGAATTACAGTGAATCATTTAGTTTTATTGTTACTTCCAGTGATGTTTTTAAGTTTTGCACATTATAGTTTTATGTGGAATCGGAAAAAAAACAACTGTTGTCTTCCCAACACCACTTAATGACCTATTTAAATGTTCCAGACTTTACAGATGCTAATGCTAAAGCTAGTTAGACCCACTTTCAGAAACTGCTGCTGTGTGAACACAAACATGGGGACAGGGTAGTTCCTCTGACTAAACAGGGACTGGAGAAATGTGGGGACTAGTTCTTGGTACTTTCATGTGGGAAAACGCCTTATGTTCTTCTTCGTGTGTTCCTCCGGGGCACTGGTTTAAATTGGTGCGTCGTACCTTCCTCTTCCCTTTCGCAGTTTCATGTCTGGGAAAAGGTGGGACATCCAAAGCAATCCCGTGTTTTAAGTGCATTTTAGTTATAATTTCACCTTTATTTTAGTCAGTGAACAATCTGTAATTGTAAATAAGTCAATATTAAGCCTTTAAGTTGTTCCGATGTTTTTATTTATTGTCTCTTCTTTGTAGTTTGGGCAAACCGTTGGCAGCACAATCCAGATTAAACGTGATTCAAAGTCCGTCTGTGTCTCATGGCACCACATAAACACAACACGAGCAGAAATACAGAGGGTTACACTAGCTAGATGAGAACTGTCTGAAGTGAATAATAAAGAATTGTATTTCTTATAAAGACCTGAATGCTGCTCTTTGATTGGCTGAGCTTGGCTGGTCCACTCCAGTTTCACTTTGTTGTTTGTAAAAAGAAGTTTATACGCTGTAATTGTAACCAAAATGAAAACATGTCGATGTTAACCATGTGTTATGAGTGGAAGTATTTAAACCTAAATCGTGTTTGCAGCGTGAAAATCAGCTTTAAATGCCCAGAAAATGTCTTCAACAGGGAGAAAGTTGCAGTTTGTTGTGGATTTTGGTATTCATATAGAAAATGAATTGCCTGAGAGTCGCCTAAGCTCAAAAAGTATTATTTATTAACAAAAGTACAATTATGCATAATCGATAGTCCAGAGAGTCCAGGGTTCTTGTCATTGTTGCTGCGAGAGAGATCTTAATCCATATTGTTCATTTCTGAGGCATGTTGGGACTGCTCTTCCAGCCCTCTCCTCCGTGTCAGTGTCCATGCTCCATAGTCTGCTCCATGTGGCTATGCAGTTTTTTGGCTTGTGCGACTTATACCAGTGTTTCCCATTCATAGAGGAGACTATGGCGGCCCCCCATAGTCTAATTTTTGCCCCCATAGTCTAAAACATTAGGCTGATAAGAATATGATAATACTTAATGCTGGTAGCATTGCAATAAACATAGGTGAGGAGTTATATGTAATCTATAAGCAATGTTTTTGATCATTAGGGGCAGTAAGTGACTTTTAAGCTCCAAAAATTGCATGAAATAAAATATATTCAAACATGGACCACTTGTACCACCATGATCTCTTCATAAACTTGTGGGAAACACTGCTTATACTCTGGAAAATACTGTAGTTTGTATGAGTTTTGTAAAATTTCTTTACACAACATGGGGCTGGAGTTGGTCACCACTGTAGGTTACCATAGAAACGATCTCTAGTCAGCATTACGCAGACCAAAGTGAAGTGTGGTCCGCGAGATGGCGACAGGTGGACTTTGAGAGAGAGTTTTAGCAGCTGAGCTGAGCGAGCAGTGTGAACCTTTCCAGCTCCTGACACTCGGCCCCACAGTCCACGGGCCAGACCTGGACCTGAGCCTCCGAGTCCAGGGAGAACCGGAACCTGCAAGAGACCGGAAGATAAATTTGCGCGTTAAAGCATATTTTGATGCAGAAAATTTTTGAAGCTGACGCCTCAATAGGCGCCCAAAACGTCCCAATGTGCGTCGAGGTGTTGGGGGACAAAAAGACACTTTTAACGCCCCGACGCGCTTCTTTGAACTCCCCCCTGTTTCCTTGCTTTGTTTTGCTCGTAGACAGATCACATTGAGAGAGAGAAGGAGGAAGAGAGACAGAGACTTGCTGCCTTTATAAAACGTAGCTCACCTGATCACACAACTTTCTCCTCCTCCAGGCAGTGTTCTTTTGCTGTCTCTGTCCTCCTCGGCTTCTCCAGTGTCTTGTCGTACAGCAGTGGTTTAAACACGACAACGAACATTTTTAATAGATCCATGTGAGGCGTCTAGATCATGTCCATGTTGTTTGTTCTGCCGTGTCTCCAGATTTTCAGAGCAACAAACGACCAAATCTTTGATAAAAGCCCCAAACAAGCGACCTTTTGTTAAAAAAGTGATTAAAAGATTTCAGTAAACAGTCCTCTTTTCCCCTCAATGTGAGAGGAGAACAACATGTCACGTGTCACAGGAGTGTAGTCTCTGAATGGCTGACATCGACTTCCAATACGTGTAAAGATGGATTTTCCCAACTCCTGCGGCGGCCACAGCTTCGTGTGAAGTTGAGACCGCCGTTTTCAGAGGCATGAAGGCGCGTCAACAGACGCCAATACTCGCCGCAAAAACGCTTGAACGCTCAAGATGCGGGTTTACAATGACTTAACACTCAAAATGGAGGCAAAAACGCATTCACGCTGTCTGGTGTGAACGCACCATTAGAATGGTTAAGATTTTCAAAAAGAAGGTCACTGGGTTTGATGATATAGACTTGTAGGCCTGTACTGTCTCTGGTTAGTCTAGATCCTCACCTGTAGGTCTGTACTGTCTCTGGTTAGTCTTGGTCCTCACCTGTAGACCCGTTTTGTCTCTGGTTAGTCTCGGTTCTGACCTGTAGGCCTGTACTGTCTCTGGTTAGTCTAGATCCTCACCTGTAGGCCTGTACTGTCTCTGGTTAGTCTAGATCCTCACCTGTAGGCCTGTACTGTCTCTGGTTAGTCTAGATCCTCACCTGTAGGTCTGTTTTGTCTCTGGTTAGTCTAGATCCTCACCTGTAGGTCTGTTTTGTCTCTGGTTAGTCTAGATCCTCACCTGTAGGTCTGTTTTGTCTCTGGTTAGTCTAGGTCCTCACCTGTAGGTCTGTTTTGTCTCTGGTTAGTCTAGATCCTCACCTGTAGGTCTGTTTTGTCTCTGGTTAGTCTCGGTCCTCACCTGTAGGTCTGTTTGTCTCTGGTTAGTCTCGGTCCTCACCTGTAGGCCTGTACTGTCTCTGGTTAGTCTAGATCCTCACCTGTGGGCCTGTTTGTCTCTGGTTAGTCTAGGTCCTCACCTGTAGGCCTGTTTTGTCTCTGGTTAGTCTCGGTCCTCACCTGTAGGCCTGGTTGTGCTCCACCTCGAGGCCGGAGGAGCCTGAGATCAGGTACTGCTGGCCCTTCTGGAGGTCGACGGTGTAACAGGTGGTTTTCTTGATAAAGTCCACTTCACTGTCTACGCTCACGGCATCGAACTCTGCAGAGGGACAGGACAAGTCACAACCACACCAAGAATATTTGACCTTAAAATAAAATGTGAGAGCCAATCACTTCAATCATTATTTTTGATTTTGATGGATTAAGCTCCTCATTTAGTTTCAGGATAGACTGATGTATAAAGGACTGTTTGAGCCTGATCCTGTGAAAGCGTGGCATACAATACCAACATCCAGATGGTAATGTAGCCTAATCCAAACTTTGCCATGACATCCTCCTGCTCATCTCCCAAATGTAAACTGCTGTGTCTGCAGCCAAACAAGTCTGAGTAAAAATAATGTAGTCCAGCTTTCTCCAGGTAAAGAGAAGAGTAAAACTTGTAATGTGAAAGTGAAATGAAACGTGAAGGGCAGAGCTTCATGTGGGAGTCCATGTGAAACATTTTAAAAGAAAGCAGGAACCGAAAAAAGAACTGTTAAGGAGCCGGTCTCGAAAAGTAAGTAACGTTAAAGTACAGGTATTGAAAAAAATAGTACCCAGCCCTAGTGGTGATCCTAGAGTTTAGACAATGAGTTAATAGATTCTCTGCTCAGTATTGTAGTATGTAAAGATACAAACCTCTGTGGTGAAAACATATTTAAACAGTACATTCATTCAAAACAGAACAGAACTGACCTCCTTGTCCTTTTATGGCCTCGACTACGGTGGCTGTGTAGGTCAAAAAGTCTCCCTCGGACACAATGTTGGTCACCTTCACTTTGAAGGCTGTGAACACAGTTAGAGTCATGTTAGTAAAGATCCACTGTGTAACCTTTTGAACAAAACATGTTTTTATAATTCAAACCTGCTTTTCAAGGAAGTATTTTTTGCTGAAAAGTTACAGAGTGAGGCTTTAAAGACAGTGTAGTAAATGTTTTATCTGTGTCGAGTGTGGACTTGGGATGTCAAGATTATCAGGTAAACCAAGAATCATGATTTGGAAGAACAAAAGAGTTTTAGAGGCAGATTTATGTGTTTTTAATTCACTCTAAAGAGGGATGGATGAAAGGTAAAGTTCAAAGAAAAAAGCCAAACCTGTCGTAGAGTTTTACAGTGGTCCCTCGCTCTATCGCGGTTCACTTTCCGCAGAGTTTTTGTGTGTGCAATTTTTTTTTACAGTGCGCGGTCCAGGGGCGTATCACCAAATTCTGGGCCCCAGGTATAAACTTTGTTCATGGGCCCCAATACCATAATCTTGTGTTTCACTGTAATTACTTAGTTAGCTCCTGTTATTTTTCTTTTCATTTGGGGTTTTTCTTCGTTCTAGAATTTTCATATAAGGCTTATTTATTTAATTTCTACATTGTACACATAACTAGTGTTGATATCAGATATTTTTCCATGCTTCAGCAGATCAAACTGAATGCCTTATAATGCTAACTTTTTTTTCTCTAGTGTTTAGACAAAAATAAAATTGAAGCACACTCTTTTACATTTTTAACTTGTTTTAAGCTATAAAATTGTCTAAATTATGCCAAAAATTTACTTACAGAATCCATTGAGAAGTTGTGATTTATTGACAATATTCCAAAACAAAACCATGTGAATATGAGACTGGTCCCCGGGGGAAACTAGTACCATTTACCCCCCCAGTCCGACACCCCTGGCGCAGTCCTATAGATAGATAGATAGTTTGTGGACCGTATCACATCGCAGCATTCACAGGCAACAGCACAGAAGCTCTTTTAGAAAACTTTAGACAGTTTGGATCATGCAGGGGAAGCTGACCTGACGCTCGGACGTTTCTCCAGGTGAGGATTTGACTCTTTGAGCTCGTAGTTACGATGATAAGTTTGTTCACGCTGGAACGTCATTTGTGTAGTTCAGAGATGTGTTTGAGGAGCGTGTTGTGACTTCGCTAGAGTCCGGATGTGTTTCGTGTCGGCTCTGGAGTCAGTGTGATCCGTGGCTCTGCGGTCGGATGTGGAGCGCAGCGGGACGGGCAACGTGTCAAAAGCAGAGCAGGCGAACGCGCACAGCACCGTCCCTCTTTAAACGTCACATAAACGACTTGCGTTGTTGTATCTCGCGGTGAATCATGTGTTCAGCGCATTTTCTTTTTTTTTTTTAATTGACCTTTATTTAACCAGGGAAGTCCCACTGAGATTCAGAATCTCTTTTGCAGGGGAGCCCTGGGGGAGGGTCAGGGGAGGCATTAATGGACATGTTTTTAGTTGTAGGAGGAAACCGGAGTATCCGGAGGAAACCTACGCAGACACGGGGAGAACATGCAAACTCCACATAGAAAGGCCCCGGCCGGCCCGGGAGTCGAACCCAGGACCTTCTTGCTATGAGGCCAGAGCGCTAACCGCTGCGCCACCGTGTCGCCCGCATTATTACTTGTACAAAAGACTCTAAACATCAGAACCAGGCAGGTTATCAATTGAAATTATTGGTAACAAATGAAGATCACTACTTCGCTGGTTTCGCCTTTCACAGGTTATTTTTGGAACGTAACCCCCGCGATAAACGAGGGACCACTGTATTTCAGATTTTCAGAGGATTTTATTTTTTGCTACGGTGAAAAGTAAAGATTTGGAAATTCCAGTGTGGACTGTGGAATAATCTGCTTCTGCTGGTTTTGAAGAATAACTGTTTCATTGTTTGCTAAATTAACAATCTTGAGATGTCCTCAGACGCGATTGTTGTTGTGATTTTGCGCTGTCCAAAAAAAAAACTGATTTGATTTGATATTTGATGTGAATAAATCAAGGTTTACCGTATTTGACCTCCGCGCGGCAGATGTCTCCGGTCAGTGTCTTTTCGGTGACGGTCGGGTCCACAGTTCCTCTGAAGAGTGAGCAGGTCGCTAACACACAAAACACAACCACAGAGCTGTGAAAATATTCTAACATACAGACAGGAAATGACCAGCAATCAAACTTTAAACAAACAAGATCTGCTGCTTCTTTCTTTTACAAACAAAACATCTTGGACTAAAAACATAGTTGAGTAAGTTTAGAGCAGATATTTGATCTTTAAAATGAAGAAAAGTCGATCCTACTGGACTAGGACTCTGAGGAGAACGACACATGCAGCGAGTCTAGAAACGTCCTCTTCATGTTTGGAGGGTTAAATATATAATCTATGCTCCATGAAAGAGGCTGAATCTATAGAATCTGCATCAGAAAGTAGAAAAGTGCTGCTGCTGCCTTCACGTCTGTAACCGCTTTTGTTGGTTTAAAGATGAAAAAGACACTTGTCCTCATTGTTTTAATCATGTAAACCTCATATTTTTATCCTAAAGACATTATTTAATTGTAGTGGCTCATATTCTTTCACCAAAAAGTAGAACAGACAAAAAAAAAAAACACACTATAAAATGAAGTTTGTATTAGAAAAAGGACAAAAGTTGATCGTTAAACGCTGAAATCAAATGAAAACAAATGCCTTTTCAAATGCCTAGAAAAAGGGAACAGATTAATGTAGAATAATAATTCTTTTTTAAATGAAAGTAGACACTTGTAGGTCTCATTTGATGTACAACATGGCATGATTCCAATTACACAAAGTTTTTTGTGGAGCTGTGAATATTGTTTAAAATGAGCAGAAAGGCCTGGCAGTGAAGGAGAATCAAAACCAGAACAGGGCTGGCACTGAATACAATACTTGAGTAAAAATACTTATGGGGCGTTTCCACTAGCCTGGTTAGAACCAAAGCCAAGCAGGTACTAAAAAAGTACCTGGTACCAGATAAAAAAGGCTAGTGGAAACAGAGCCGAGTAGAGCCGAGTAGAGTAGAGCTGATACTAAAAGGGCTAGTGGAAACGCTCCATTAGTTACTTGTAGGGCTGGGCGATATTGACAAAAATGGCTGTGTTCAAGCAGGGTTCCCACTCATATGCCAAGAACATTTTCCAGGACATTTCCAGAACATTCGCAACAAGGATTTTATGTAATCACGACATCTACATCACCAATATTTAGCCTGTTTTGCCAAGTTTGTGACAGCCCAATAGTCCACATTTATGACAATCAAAGTGTATAAAACGGTCGTGTGGCCAGTTCTCAGTCAAAGTTTGCTTTGACAGCCTTTTTTTGGTGTTTCATGAGCATCACAGTTACAGTATTTATGCAGTGGTGCAGGGAGAAAAACATGAGTGGGGGGTCTGGGGGTCCTCCCCTGAGGTTTTTGAAAAATTAATTCAATTTTGGTGCCTTCTGATGCTTTTTACAGATTTCCAGTGGCTGAAGAACATGAGAAAAAAATCATGTTTTTTGACACTTTTTACCTCAGGCCTTTGAACTAAAATCAAACTACTGTTGACCGTATTTTGTAAAAATGTATGCCTCCAATTAAAACATTTGGATAAACAGCCAAGTGAAAAAATAATAAATTAAATTTTGGATGTACGTTTTTGCAATCTGGGTTTGCAAATCCTATACTTTTTAGCAGTTTTACATTAGTACAAAGGCATTTTTTACTATTTTTTGACTACTATGTTTGTACATTGCAAAAATCTGGTTTATTTGTTTGCTCACTGTTATACATTTTATTATTGAGCCAAATCATTTTCCAGAAAAACATTATATTTTCCATGACATTTGGCTGTTTTTCTCATTTTCCATGTGTTTTCCATGACTGGAAATTGAGCTAATCATTTTCCAGATTTTCCAGGTTTTCCAGGACGCGTGGGAACCCTGTCAAGTTGTAGAATACAATGAAGTCATAAATCTAGGGAGAACAAGATTATAACACTGAACTTTGTCATGAAATATCTAAAAGATAATTTCAAACTGCTTCAATCTGATGATTTCCATTAGTGACTAGACCCGATCACTTTTATATTACACAACAAAAACTGACTTTGAACAAGATTTATTTGAGCTGCAAACATCTGTGTGAAGTATTGTTGGTCTGGAGAATGCTGGGATGTCACGTGAACAATGTGAAATGTTTGTAAATGAATCACAGAAGTGCAGAAGTATTACATTTATATTCTAAGTTGAAAGTTACTAGGATCTTTTTCTCTATTTTCTATTCTTACAGGTTCTTTTTGTGGCGATTTTAACTATAAACGATATACTCGATATTCAATTTTTGGATATCTTGAAAACCACATTCATGATATTATCTAAAATTCGATATATTGCACAGCTCTACCACTTGCCATCTCTGCCATAAAAAAGTGGGTTAGGGTTTTAAACAGACAGTTGCATTAAATAGAAAAAAATGTGAAATCATGTTATGACAGTTTGATCTAAGAAGCAGATTTTCACAGAGATGATTCGACTCGTGTGTGTGTGTGTGTGTGTCTCACCGGTGATGCAGAGGCACTGGTCAAACTGACACAGCCGGTCGATCTGCTGCTCCTGATCTGAAACCAGCTTTGTGCATTTGGACGCTGCAAAACAAAACACACCAAACTGTGAAGGCAGTATTACCTTTGTAAACCTTGTTTTTAAAAGTGCGTTATACACAGAATGCATATTTCCCCAAACCGTAGACACAAATGTAAGTCTAGTCTAGTCTGTCTCCCATGTGCCTAAAGTGTAAAATTGAAACTCACTGCCTTTGGTCCAAAATTGCAACGATACTGGTCTGATGTTTTGTGCGAGATGCAGAAGATATTGAGAGTGAAGCTGGACATGGATCCTTTATGTCTACCCCTGGGACTACCAAGCAAACGCATGATTTCTAATAATAAAAAAAGATTATTCAGCTGCCAGAAAGAACATACTACTGCGGTGGATCAGTGACAAAAGATAAAGTCTTATTGGAATACCTCACATGTTTAAAGGGGCACTATGTAAGAAAAACAAACAAACAAAGTGATTTCCACTTTTGAACACCAGAGGGAGCCTTTGACATGCATTTTGCCTATCTACCATGCTGCTCTCTAGCGTCAATGATCCATATTCCGGCCCGTAATAAAACATTTCAAATACGTATAAATGTATCACAATTGATGTGGATTGGTTAACAGTGCTCTCTTAAGTATTCATGTTGTAAAGAATAAATATGATTTAAATGTTTGTGGACTATAAGTGATAATTAAAATTCCTCTCAATCTTACACAGTGCCCCTTTAATACACTCTAAGACTGATCACTTCTTTAATGTTTGGGAACCTTACTTGAGATACAGTCCTGATCAAAATCTTAAGACCAGTTGAAAATTTGCTAAAATTCACATTTTGCACATTTTGATCCTAATGAGGTTTTAAGTAGAGTTACAATATGCAAAAGCAAGAAGGGAGAGTGTGACAAAAACTTGTCTATTTAAAGAAAATAATAATAAACTGAAAAAGGCTGTTTTTCAGCTGATCGAAATCTTAAGACCAAAGGCTATAAAAGCCAAAATCTGCACAAAATTCAAACTTTCTCCCAACTATTCACACGAGCATGTCCTCCTGATGGTTAAAGCAAAGAAGTTTTCACTTCTTGAACGTGGCCGGGTCATCGAGCTGCATAAGTAAAGCCTCTCACAGCGACTCACTGCTGCTGAGGCTGGACACAGCTAGACAGTCATTCTAAATGTTCAAAAACATTTTGAAAGATCCTGAGCATTATGGAACAACAAAGTCAAGTGGTGGACCCCAAAAAATGACACTTGCGCTGAGCCGGAGGATCCTAATGGGTGTTTGTCAAAACACAGGGCAGTCCTCGACCCAAATTATGGCCCTCACTGGTGCAGACAGCAGCACAATAACCATCAGACCAGGGCCCTCAGTCATGAGGGGATGCTCCTGCACCTAACCAGCCGCCGTTTGGCCTGAGGATTAGAAATGGATGTAGGGTTCATATGAAGCAGGTGGATTTCAAAACTTATATTATACTGCCCCCCCCAAAACTCCGAAAACTGAGTGTTGTGTTTCTTTTTTCCTTGAGTGTATTTTGCATATGTTTATATGAAACAACTGCATTACATAAGTATAAAATCTTATGTGAGTTTTTTGTCTCTATTTGCAAAATTTAAAAAAAGAAAAATAATACACCGCGCAATACTCACTTATCCATCTGAGCCAAATAAATGATGACGACCTGCTGACTGCTTACTATACTGGATTTGTAAACAGAACATGACGACTTTTTGGTCTTTTGTTGTTAAATATTTGCGTGTGTTAAATAAATAGTTGGTTAAGGCTCTTGGTCTTTTACCTTGGTCCTGCTCCTCGTACACGGTGAACACCACGTCACTGGCTCTTCCCACGACAAACGCTGTTCTGATGCGGAATCCCACACAAACCGACCGACTGGAGGGAACCTGGACAAAACTCACAGTCACTCCTCTGCGACACATTTCAGCATCTGAGAAAAGATCAGTGGTGGAAGAAGTACCCATATTTGGTACTTGAGTAAAAGTACAGATATAGGAGCAAAAACGTACTCAAGTAGAAGAAAAATATCCAATACGAAAGTCTACTTAGGTAAAAGTATGGGGAGGCACTGAGGAAGGTTCTGTGGAGGCAGAGGAGTTTGTGTGAGAGCAGGAGGTGCTGTCTCGCTTCTGTCACTGTCCACACGTTAGACACTGGAGCAGCTAAACTAACACATTATTGATTTTAGTAATAGTAATAATAGTAGTAGTAGTAATAGTAGTAATAGTAATAGTAGTAATAATAGTAATAGTAATAGTAGTAATAGTAATGTAGTAATAGTAGTAATAGTAATAATAGTAGTCATAGTAATAGTAGTAATAGTAGTCATAGTAATAGTAGTAGTAATAGTAATAATAGTAATAGTAGTAATAGTAATAATAGTAGTAATAGTAATAGTAGTAATAGTAATAATAGTAGTAATAGTAGTAATAGTAATAATAGCAATAGTAGTAGCAATAGTAATAATAGTAGTAGTAGTAGTAATAGTAATAGTAGTAGTAGTAATAATAGTAATAATAATAGTAGTAGTAATAGTAATAGTAGTAGCAGCAGCAGCAGCAGCAGTAGTAGTAGTAATAGTAGTAATAGTAATAGTAGTGATAGTAATAATAATAGTAGTAGTAATAGTAGTAGTAGTAATAGTAATAGAAATAGTAGTAATAGTAATAGTAGTAGTAGCAGAAGCAGTAGTAGTAGTAGTAATAGTAATAATAGTAATAGTAGTAGTAGTAATAGTAGTAATAGTAGTAGTAGCAGTAGTAGTAGTAGTAGTAGAGACCAGTCTTGAGACCACTTTTTAAAGTCTTGGTCTACAGGACACCAGGACTGGGTCAGGTCTTGGCATAGGTCTGACTTTGAGAGCATAATCTGGGACAATCTCAAAGGAGTAATATACATTTTATGTCATAATATGAAAAGACACAGCTAAAGGAACTTTTTTTCCATGAAAACACACAAGAAGAGTGCCTCCTACAGGCCAAAAAACTGTCAATTTTGTGTCTATGCAAGCGTAGAGTGAAAACACAGGTTTTTAAAGGGGACCTATTATGTCAAATTCACTTTTCTAAGTTTTTAACCTTGTTATAACGGCCTTCCTTCATCATTAGTTTACTCAAAGTTATAGTTGAATTGATTCCTGCATGTTGGAGTAATCTTGTATTGTTCTTTAGCTGCAGCTCATGTGCTCAGAAATCCCTGTTCTCACCTACCACCTATCCCCTCCTACTTGATATTTTTCAAAAGAAAAAAACTCAAAGAGAAGCGTATATGGTTCAAAACTGTCCCAGAGCCACTTTCCAACAATAATAATTTGTTATTTAAAATGTGTTGCTTTTTACAGTTACATTTTAAAATTAAGAGGCGGGGCTTATCAGATCTGCAGTTTTGAACAGGAAGCTAATAGAGCTGTTCCTATTTTTATGTTGTTTTAGATCAATTTTGTGTTTTGCAATGAACAAAAGGTAAATTACTGATCTGCACATGTTCTAGTTTCTTACTAAACATTTAACAACACAATAGGACCCCTTTAATATTTGTTTAGTGCAACAAAGACACATAAATGACAAAAACTTGCTTTTGTTCAAGTTTGTTTTTGATCAAAAACACAGACAAAGAGCAACTTATTTGCTTCAATTTCAGGATTGATCTGGGACAGTTTGGTAAAAACAGTGATATTTACAGTATACAGTGTTTCCTTGTTTATCGCGGGGGTTACGTTCTGAAAATAACCTGTGAAAGGTGAAATCTGCAACATCATCACCTTTTTTTTTTACAGTAAATTCAGTTTCCAACAGCCTAGTATGACCGTTAACCACACACGTTATGCTGCATTCAGACCGGACAGTGTGTTTGCGTTTATGTGTCCATTTTCAAAGTTGAGTCAATGTAAACCCGCGTCTTGAGCGTTCAAACGTATTTGTGGTGCGTATTGGCGTCTGGGGCCTTCATGCCTCTGAAAATGCGGCGTCTTGCGGATTGGAAGCTCAAACCTGCAGCGGATACAAATTCGTTCAAATCTGCGGCCGCCGCAGGATTCGGGAAAATCCATCTTTACACGTGTTGGAAGTCGACGTCAGCCAATCAGAGACTACACTCCTGTGACACGTAGGGCTGGGCGATATTGACAAAAATGAATATCTTGATAATTTTTTGGTGAATCTCGATAACGATATTTGGACGATATTATGTCAGTTCAACATAAATGTGTTCAAATCTGTGTTCAAATTACACTGCAAAAAATGACAACCTTAAGTATTCTAATCAGTTTAAAATTTTTGACTGACGTGATGTGAGCATGTTTTATTGTCCTAAATAAAACAGAACAAGTACATTTAGTTATTATCTCAAAAGCAAAAGAATTCTTTTCATAATTTAAAACCTGTGTGAAATTTTCTTTATGTCAAATGAGACTTGTTCTGTTGCAATCAGATTCAAACCAATCAAAATCCACTCGAAAACATGTAAAATGTTCTAATTCTAGGCACACAGTCCTTAGTTTTCTCATTTAAATATTTGTCAAATTAATCACAAAACTGCAGCAATCTCCCATTATAAACCAATTGTCCTGTATTTTAAAGCTCTTTTAATATGCCTACTGTACAAGATCTGATAGATTATACATTCAAACTTGCCTTGTCTTTAGGAAAGTACAGCTTCACTTATTTATTTTATTGTAAATGAACTCTTTTGTAGCATGTCTTTACTGAACAATATACTCGATGTTAAATTTTTGCAAATCTTCAAAACAACATTCACGATATTATCTAAAATTCGATATATCGCCCAGCTCTAGTGACACGTGACATGCTGTTGTTCTCCTCTCACATCAACGGGAAAGGAGAACTGTTTACGGTCTTGACTACTACACTAACACTTTACCATACAACACTGGTTACTATGGCAACAATCTTTTCAGTCCAGTCAGGGTGATATTGACTTTTCGCTGATAAACTCACGTAGTTGATGTTTATGAACACAGTTCTCCCGCTGAGTCTGTAGAAGGCGATGACGGGGTCGTCTCCGTCCGTCAGGGGTCGAAGGTCATCCAGGAAGGGCTCGATGCCGTGGGCAGCTGGATCTCCATCACCGTGAGCAGAGACTCTTCTGCCACTTCGTTTGGAGGCGGTTTGTACCTGAACACAAAAGATTACACTCACGTTTTCTTCATTCATTCATTTTTGTTTGTCATCAGATAAAAATAATCAAGCTCCTCAGAGTACGCAGGTCAAAAAATATATGTCTATAGAGATGAGCAGGAACACTTGTACTTGTTCTGTTGGCAATCAGGTTCAAACCAATCAAAATCTATTCAAAAAATGTAAAATACCATTTTCTAGGCACACATAGTCTGCTTGTTTTTTCTAGTGTGTTAAATTATCAGACAAATATCTGTCAAATGTATCACAAAAGAGCAATCTCCCATTATAAAACTAATTTTCCTGTTTAATAAAGCTCTTTGAATTACTTAATGCACAAATTCTGATACAGTATATGTTTAAACTTGCCTTGTTTTTAAGAGTTCATCGACACTTTTTAATTGTTTAAGGTTTATTAGGGTAATATCCTCCAGCTACAGTAGTCCTGACCAAGCCTAGCAAGAACAACTGGAGATGGGTCCCCGAGCGCTGCACTGTGGCGATCACTGCTCCTGAGGAGATGCCCTGGAGGCATTGAAGGATGGGTCAAATGCAGAGGACAAATTTCCCTACGGGGACAATAAAGTATACCTTACCTTACTTTACCTTACCTTGTGTAAATTAGCTCTTTTGCAGCATGTTTTTACTGCAAGATATACTTGATATAAAATTTTTCTTCAAATCTTCGAAACAACATTCACGATATGATCTAAAATTCGATATTTTGCCCAGCTCTACTGATAATGCGCCTCATTTATGACACGTTCTTACGAACATTTTTGGCATTCACAAAATTTGTTCTGAACGGAAAATGTTCGTCTGTAAGAACAAATCCTAAGAACACTGAGGAGCACTCGTAAGAACAAAAAATCAGCTATTTCAGATTTTAATTTCTTATATAGTTCAGTCAAAAAATGTAATTCCTACATGATTGTAGGTTATGTATTTTTGAAAATTATTGTATATAAAATCATTTTAAAAAGAAACAAAAATTCAGTTATGCAAAAAAATGACTCCTTTAATAAACCACTGTGCTCTGCCTGTGCACCCCCGCTACAGCCGCTGCCCCCTCCTCCGCTCCCCACACGCTCGTTCTACCGCGACATGAAACGCGATAAAAACTGCAAAAGCTCAGCGTTATTTCAATACATTTGTGATGTGAATCTGTTTCCTCTGAGTGTGTTCATGTGAGTTTGGACATTTTTAAAAGACGCTGAAGTATTAACTCAGCGAAAGTGGAAACGCGCTGCTGCAGTTTCTTCCTCATTTCTCTGCTCCAAGTCTTGTAGGTGACGCGCTGCGGCCGGCCCAGATTTGCCATATAAGGAAGTATGCATTATTCATTTTTATGTAATAACCGTTCGTAGCTGGAGTTTGGTGAATTTGGCGTAAAGGCTGTTACGAACTCGTCGTGAATCACACGAAGAGTTTTCGCAGCGGCTTCTTAAAGTGGAAGTTACGCACAGATTTTACGAAGACTTTCATGAATGAGGCCCAATGTTCTTGAGTCTTACCGTGCACAGGCGACCAGGTGAGGAGAGTTCAGGCCCTCTGAAAACAGAGTTAACACATTAGCACCAAGTTTAATCACTGTCTCCAGTTTTATTTTAGCCTCACATGAGCGGATCAAATATCCTGTTAACTCTTTCCTTGCCTTTTAATAGTTTAGTTTAGTCTTCTTTGTCAAGGACCATGTACAAACCAGATTTAGCTGTTGCTACTTCCCGTCTGCAGTCTCTGGGCAGGTGAGCACTTCACAGAAATGAACTGAACAGGAAGTGAACATGTCGGTAAAATGTAATGATAATCTTTTGCTAAAATAAACAAGTCACCTGACATTCTCGGCTCACAGTCAGTAGAAATACACTCTGTGCATGGAATGTCAGTTGGATTGTTTATTTCCAAAACAACTAACTTGTGTACTTATGAGCATTTCCTGATCAATTCATTTCTATGAGCCTAAAGACTAGTTTCCTCCTCTTCATGTAAGTCTGACTCACCACTGGGAAGGGCTTTGCGGATCTCCAGTGTGATGTCGAAGTTGCAGTTTTCCTGTTGTGGAACAGTCTGGTAATAAACCGTCTTCAGCTGTGGAGCAAACACACACATTTGTTATTCACGTTCAGGTTTAATAATGACTAGAAACAGTGTGGGTTCTGTTGCCGTGGCAGTTGTGGCGGCCATCTTGCAAGAGGCATTAAAATTCAGTTTCTTTGTGGTGTACAGCATTTTCTTGTGTGTTTTATTTATATAGCACATTTTCACAGAGAGATGTCTTCCAAAAAGCTTCACACAACAATCTGAACAACTTTCCCCCAAAAAATAAAGTCAAAAGTCAGATAATTCTACTAGACCAAGCAAAGTAAACAGAGAAATTGTGCGATTATTTTTTTCTATTTGAGTTTCTATGTGAGCTCCAGGGTCCTTTCACACTCTGCAGTGCATTGTGGGTAATGTAGTGTGCACACTCACCTTGACATGAGAGACTCCATGACCAAAGGCTGTGCTGGCGGTCACTCCACTGTTCTTATTGATCTGAAACATGACGAGGATTAAAACCTTTATGACAGATGATCACATTTGTCTAGTTTTGACTAAGTTTGGTGTGACAGTCGTTACATGGAGCTGAGGTCAGTGTCAGAGTCGGTCGAGGGTCACATTTAAAATGATGGCCTTGCTGTGTTATAATCAAATATAACACATTTACTGTCTAGAGGGATTTTTTGTTTATCAACACGGGCAATGCGTGTGTACCCCGCCTGTAGAAAGAGCCTCAGCTCATAGACACAAACAGTGGAAACAATTGAAAAAGCTCCGTTGTCAGCTAACTACAAGAGTTTATCACTGTGTGAAAACAAAAGTTCTGCTGCTAAATCAACATTTGTGAATGAAATTCGACCCTACGACCCTTAAATGTTACATTCAGGTGAGTGAAAAAATGGCAAGAAAAACACTGTCTCAAGCTTCAGGGGACAGACGTCTGTCAGACCGGTTCAGACCTGATGAACTCTTTCACTGCCAGCCCTATTCTCACTTTGACCCCCCTTCCCTGCCAGGACTTTTTGCTAATTTTAAGCCATATTCACAGCTCCACAAACAACCTTGTGCAACTGGAATCATGACATGTTATACACCAAATGAGACCTACAAGTGTCTACTTTCATTTAAAAAAAGAATTGTTATTCTACATTAATCCGTTCTCTTTTTATAGACATTTGAAATACCTTGTTTTCATTAGATTTCAGCGTTTGACGAGAAACTTCTGAGATAACGCCCTTTTTCTAAATCAAACTTCATGTCAGTGTTATTTTTGTTTGTACAACTCTTTGGTGAAAGAAAATTAACTACTACAATTAAATAATGTTTTTAGGATAGAAATACAAGCTTCACGTGATTAAAACAATGAGGACGAGTGTCTTTTTTATCTTTAAACCAACAAAAGCTGTGTTACAGACGAGGAGGCAACTTTACTTTCTGATGCAGATTCTATAGATTCAGACGCTTTCACAGGGCAAAGATTATATTTAACCCTCCAAAGATGAAGAAATACAGTAGTTTGACTTACTCTGACCACTTATGGATCGCTCACAGAAGAGAAAGTTTAGTTTTTCTCCTCGAGACTCGCTGCATGTGTCGTTCTCCTCAGAGTCCTAGTCCTGTAGGATCGTCTTTTTTTCATTTTAAAGCTCAAAAATCTGCTCTAAACTTACTCAACAATGTTTTTAGTCCAAGATGTGTTGCCTGTAATCCGTTTGAAAAGAAAGACGATCCTTTAGAGGCGGATGATCACGTAAACACAGCCGACCGCGATCCATAATATAAACAGAACAACACGTGAGTTTCCTGTGACTTCCTCTGCGCCCTTGTGCTAATGCGATACTACACTCTGTGGTGAATATATGAAACTGCAACATGATTGTTTTGTGCTGGTGCACCGGACACGTGTATCAAAGAGCCCTCTATCGCCGCATATAAT
Organism: Mugilogobius chulae; assembly: GCA_038363315.1. Lineage (NCBI taxonomy): Eukaryota > Metazoa > Chordata > Actinopteri > Gobiiformes > Gobiidae > Mugilogobius > Mugilogobius chulae. The sequence continues at coordinate 47,150,494 of CM076408.1, read as the reverse complement.
AAAAAGCTTATGACGGAAATTACCGTCATTGGCAGAGAAAGAGTTAAAACAGCTGCTCTCGTCCTGTTTGGTCGTTTGAGAAGTTTCCCCTTGAAACTAGCTCTTTCTGCATAACACATGCACAGTAGGGCGGAAAGTGACGACGATCAAAAATCCCTCGATAGATACGCATCATATTTGGGGGCGGGGCCTGATATCTGAACACCACAGTCGTTATTGAAGAGTTTAATGTCTAATTCCCTCTCAGCAGAGGAGTAAAACACATGTTAAGTGTTGTAATCTCAGCTAAAGAGTGATCTCGAGAAACAGAGGAGTTGTCTGTGCTATAGGTTTACAATATAGTTATTTAGTCTTCAACAAGGACTTTTAATTCACAAACTCGTGTCTTGTGTTTTTGGTGCACGCTCTTCTTGAGCTCCTCGGGGCTACACAGCTCAGTGGAGCGGACTGGAGCAGAGACTGTGGGCGATGGGTCTGTGGCAACGTTCAGAGGTGGACTGTGACGGAGCAGAAATGCAAGTAGTGGGATCAGCGCGTTTGGCTTATTGTCTATTCTGGTCTATGTGGCTCCTCTCTTCAACACTAGGCTGCAGTGTATTCTGGGACCTGTTCAAATCATTATTATCATCAATAATATTCAGAAAGTATCCCAAGGCCACATGAAATCAACTTGGGGGCTGCAAATGTGAGAAAACTGCACACAATCGGGTCGGCTAATTTAATAAAATAAACAGAGAAAAATGTTATAATTAATTTTATATTTACATTTCAAAACTCCGGCTTATATAAATATAAACTGGAGGTTTTTACAGGGGGAATTTTTATTTAGCCATTGAGTAAACTAAACTTGACTAAATCTAAACTTGGTCACTCAACTGAACTTTATGGATGAGGTGCATTAAATAAACTGATTTGAAACTGGTGTTGTTCCCACATGAAAGCCTGTACACAGAGAGAGTTTGTGCTTTTGCAGGCGTGTGCGTACTCGTATGGGCGTGGCCACTGGGGCTCTCTTGTGCAGGTGGACTTGTCGATCCAGGCTGGACTCGCGGCTGAAGCGGATCAGGATGTTCTGGTCCAGTTCTGCTCGGGGAACTCGGTGACAGTAAAGCGTCACAGCCTCCAGGGTCATCAGAGTGTCCTGACAAACACAGTCACACAGCACATTGTTAGCATCATACTAGACAAAATGTAACAAGGATAATCTAAAAGGGGAAGTGTTAGATCAAGCATTTACATTTTGTTCTTTGTAAACCACAACATTATTCTAAAACAGTTTAAAAACAGTTGCACCTCTTTATAGTGACAAACTCAACCTTTATAACACGTTGCTGTTTGAATTATGATTGACATTTTTAGTGAAACAGGCATAGACTGTATAATCAGGGAAACAGGCCTGACTTGGTCTTTTCTGCAACTACTGACTTTAACAAAGGAGAATCAGCTGTATTACTTATTTTTCATCGACATACATTTTAAGATATGACCAACAATATGCCATGGTCCAGCCCTTCTCCTGCAGACAGAGTCATGTGTGAGTGTGTGATTGTTACCTGAACGCTGAAGTAGCCTCCTCCGTAGTGCTGGTCCTGGGTCAGCCACGTCACAATGGGGTTAACGTACTGAAACCTGCCCTGTGTGACCGACAAACACTACATCAGATCTACTTCTGCAAAAATGCAGAAGTAGATTATTCAACAGTAAACAAGTAAATTGAAAACATCCCTGATGTACATCCTTTAGCAGATATAGGAGCAGACATAGGCTGCTTTCTTGCTCTCGGCGTTGGCGTGAGGAGATTTTTGTGTGTGTTGGCTGCTATGAACTCCAGAGAGCAGCGCCCAGCACGTGGAACAGATGCACTGTTTTATCTGATCCCAGTTAACTCTTTCAGTGCCAACCCTATTCTCGCTTTGACCCTCCTTCTCTGCCAGGCCTTTTTGCTCATTTTAAACAGCTCCACAAAAAACTTTATGCAACTGGAATCATGACATGTTGTACATCAAATGAGACCTACAAGTGTCTACTTTCATTAAAAAAATAATTGTTACTCTACATTTATTCATTCCCTTTCATAGGCATTTGAAATGTCTTGTTTTCATTAGATTTCAGCGTTTCACGAGAAACTTTTGAGATGAAGTGCTTTTTCTAATACTGTACAAACTTCATGTCAGTCTTATTTTCCTTTGTTCAACTTCAAGAATATGAGCCACTACATTAGCCTCCGACTGTGCTGCCTAATGTCAACAAATAGCACATGTATTTCACCTTTCCTCCCTCTGCTGGTGAATCTGTGAAACTGCATCATGTATTTGACTGAAGACAAAGTCAGCACGTACATCAGAGAACCCAACATCGCCACAGAGAGTAAAAGGTTTATGACGAATATTTTTGTCATTGGCAGGGAAAGAGTTAATTTAGTGAACCTATCTACACCTCTACAGAAGTGGAGCAGTGCTAAAAGTTCACAGGAAAATATTACATGTCTAAAGTGTATTTAGTTATTTTCTTTAGTTAGGAAAAAGGCATGCTAAAAGTTGGGGAAAGTAACTTTTTAGTTAGAAGTTAGTGGTTAGTTTTTCACAGCCTGTCCGTCCATGGGAGTGGATCTCTTCTTCACTGTGGTTCTCCTCAAGGTTTCTCTTTTTCCATTAGCATTTTTTTTTGCCGAGAAGGAGGGTCTAAGGACAGAAAGAAGGTCTAAGGACAGGGGATGCTCTGGACAATTATTCAGTTACTTGTTTACTAATAATCTGCTCTGACATTCTTGATCAATCACTGCTTCTGAATGTTTATTGTTTCATTGAATGTGTATTGTTTTATTTTTCATTCCTACTATTCATGTTTGCTAAATTAATAATCTTGGGAAGTCCTCAGAGACGACTGTTGTTGTGATTTTGGGCTATACAAAAATACATTGATTTGATTTGACACTAAAAGGTGTATTATTATTGTGGCACTTTCTGAAAAAAATGGGGCCACTGAGTACTGTCTGAAATAAATATTAGATAATTGTAGTTTTCATCAGGAGCCGAATGCTGTGCTCTGATTGGCTGTGCTTGGGTGGTCCTCTCCAGTTTCCCTTTAATGTTTTAAGAAGTGAATACATCTTGTTATTAATCATGTATCAAAGGATTTAGGAGAGAAAGTTGTCCTATTTAAAACCTAAATTGCAACGCCAAGGCTGGGAGGCAAGATAAGGCTCATAGAGTTTAAGTCTGTAGAGCCACTGTCCATTAGCAGAGGGAAACCACTCATGTAGCAGGACGAGGGGATGAACAGTGTGACAGAAAAGCGAGGTCGGCGCAGGTCTGACCTTGCGCAGGAAGCTGAGCAGGGCGTAGGCTGTGGTCTCCACCGTCTGGCTGCTGCTCTGGTCCGGTTTGAGCCACTCCGTTTGCACCTCGCGCTCCTGCCAGTACCTCAGCTCTGGAGGGTTTCCTGGAGCAACAAAACACAGTATTAACTCACCGCACATGTTCTGTTTAATGGCGTTAACCCAGTGTTTTGGCATAGACTAAATAAATCGTCTAAGATCAGGCAATGAACTGTGAGGTGTGGATGAGACACGTTAAAACAAACCAAATCAATAGAATACACAACTAAATCAAGTCAAGCTTCAACCAAGTTTAAATGGAGGTTGTTGGCGTGCATTCTGAAACCCAGCAGTAGCTACGTGACGGTACCTTTCTGCTTGGCCAGGGTCTCCAGGCGGTTCAGGAGTTCGTTGGTGGTGAATCCGTCGGGGTCGTGGAGCGTCAGAGCGTAAGCTGCGACCGACAACACGTAAACCTTCTGCACCGCATTCATGTTTCTGTGAATGAACTTAATGCCCCCTGGATACTGTCCTCCTGACTCTGCGGCAGAGACAGAGAAGAGTTCAGACATGGTTAGCTTCAAGTGCTTATGACAGGTTAGGTTGTAAGAGTTCAATAAACAACATTCAACCCACAACAAGTCTACTGAGCACTGGGTTTGTAACTGTCATGTAAAAAGAGAAAATCAAGTCAACAGTTGTAGCAAAGCAGCTGTGGACCTTTTCCATAAATTTGTTCCTATTCACTCCAGTGGCAGATTTGATTCAAGCTCTAGTTTCTTGAAAATAGTCACAAATGTCCTATAATTAGCTTATTTATTAGAATCTCGCTAAAACGACACAAATTAAGATGAATATTCTCTTGTTGTAATTTTTTCACTTTTTTTTTTCATTTACACAGGTTTACTTTTGTACTTTTACTCAAGTAAAGGAGTTTCAGCAGGACTTTGACTTTTATCAGAGTCATTTTATTACTCAAGTTTTACATAAGTTGTGAACTTCAATACTTCAATACCATCTCTGATTCTGTTGCATTAACAAATGATGGGAGGACCTCAGTTTTGAGTACTGACAACAAATGAAATTAAATTATGATTTAGTTTAGTTTTAAGGTTAAAAAAAGGCTGCCAAATTTGGGGGGTTACAAAGCAAAATCTGGGCTTCGCAAGATGATTTCAAGATGTATTTTTACAAATAAATGAATTTTAGATCAATTTAAATGGTTTTCCAGTTTGAAATTTCTAAAGCCGGACCACTGATGCCTGGACCTCCGCCCCACCTCCCTCTCCAGGATTGGCCTGTCCTGGTCCTGCTAGATGAGTCGTTTCCCTCTGCTTATGGACTCTGGCTCTACAAACATAAACTCTATAACTTTAGTCTTAGTTACATCTACAGCCTGTCCGTCCATGGGAGTGGATCCCTTCTTCACTGTGGTTCTCCTCGAGGTTTCTCTTTTTCCCTTAGGGTTTTTTTGAGTTTTTCCTTGCCGAGAAGGAGGGTCTAAGGACAAGGGATGTTCTGGACAATCATTCATCTGCTCTACTAATAATCTGCTTTGACATGCTTGATCAAATGTTTCATTGAATGTGTATTGTTTTATTTTGATTTCCTTTGCTAAAATTAATAATCTTGGAAGTCCTCAGAGACGAGTGTTGTTGTGATTTTGGGCTATACAAAAATTAATTGATTTGATTTGATTTGAAGCAGGGGTGTAAAACTCAGGCCCGGGGGCCAAATTTGGCCCTCAAGAAGATATCATGTGGCCCCTGAGCATGATTTCAGATTATTATTGATAGTGGCCCCTTATATCGCTGAGATGTGACTATTAAATGTAATATGCACTGGACTGAAGCAAAAAGCAACAATCTGTCCAAAGTTTTCTTGCAATGAAATTATGTGCAACATAATGTAATGTGACACAATATAAGTTTGGAAATACAGTAAATATTAGCTTTATACAACCCTATTGCCATATTTGAATTTAACTCAGAGGGACCTATATTTTAAGTGCAGCCCTCGACCAACTCTGACTCTGATCGATTTGGCCCTACCACCATTTGAGTTTGACACCTGTGCTCTAAAGACATCCATTTCATTTTGCTGTGGGGGTCGCCAGTTGGTTGCATTTGTGGGAAAAGCTTAAGAACTACTGACCTAAATGAATGATCCCATCTCTAATAATTATAATAACCTTGACATTCTCTCTTGGACTTGCTTCTCTTTGACTTGGGACTTGACTCGATTTTGAGGCCATCTGGGCGTCATAATATTTCCCTCTGTCATCTTTAAACTACTCTATGACGTCTGAGTTTGTACAGACATTCACACAGGAATAATCAAGGCTTAAAAAGTTTTAGGTTTTTAAATGTGGAAAAAAATGTCAGTTCCTTGGAGAAAGATCCATGACGAATAATAGTAACATCTGAAGGTAAAAAGAGCCCTCACGTTCTACGCACCTTCAGCTGCAGCTCTTTGGTTTCGATGGTTGTTGCTTTGTGCAGGGCGATGATCACAAAAGAGGTGAGATAAACAGACTTTTCCACACTGGTGTCGGGCAGAGCCTAAGAACACCACAGTTTAAGTCCAGTGCAGATGTAGCTTCTAACTCTAGGCCAGACACTACAGAAGAAAACCTTTTTTCTCTCAAAAAGCAAACTTAAAGGTGCATTGCGCATGTTAAAGTACTTAAAGTTGCGATATATCAAATTAGTCTATTGGGTCTTGCCTGGATGTGCGCAGTGATGTTTTGTAAATTCTTCAAGGTTACCTCTCTAAGCTCAGGCGGCCTGTTGAATGTGAGTGACTCGTGCTGAATTCTCCCGTGCCATTTCTGTTCCCTGTATTATTGTAGTTACTGCACAACACATGGAGCTAAGAAGCGAATATTCAGCCTGGCAGACTATGTCGCCTTTGCCACGCTCATCAATCAGCTCCTCTGACGTCATCCTGTATCCAATCATATCTTTTTTAAAAGAGCACTTGACTAAAAGATTGTTTTTCTGTTTAAAACTATTATTTCATGAGGCTAAGGTGTTGTCAGGTATCCTTGTATCAAATTATAGCTATTTTTGAATTTACATAGATGCTTTTTACAATGCTATGCGCTATGTTTCATTGATTACTGTAGACCAGTGGTCACCAACCTTTTTCAGCTCGCGAGCTACTTTCAGACTGAGCACAGCCCGAAGATCCTCCCATGGATTTACATTATTTTAATTAATTAGCGATGTTGAAAGTTTTGATTTTCAGACTAGTCCATAGTCTATTGGAACATTGTTGGCCTATATAGACTTTATTTAATATTATAGTAATAATATTTCATCAAAATGTAAGTTATAGCCAAAACCTGCTACAATGTAACACAGTAGGCAAAATAAATTGTTGTGGCTACAAAAAAAAAGTTGAAGCTGTCATCACCTCACTTCAAACTACTGTGTGATTGGTGATTACCATGGTAACAGTGAGGGGAGGGGCTTGAGAAAGTCAGCTTTCCTTTGACTCACATCAACAACAAACAAACTTCTGTATTGGGCAACACAGTGTGAGCAGGTAAGATTCTGTGGCACTAGTCTACTTGTCTCCTCCACCTGCTCCTCTTTTTCTTTCTCTTCTCCTGCAACTCTTTTGAGCGTGTGTTGGAGCCGCGCTGTCGGCTGGTGTTGTCGGCCACTGTGCGCTCCAGCAAGCAGACACTGGAGAAATCCAGCTGCCGCATCTTGCGCTTGTAAGTTGCATGTGTAGTTCGAGGGCGTGTAGCTCCAGTGTGTATATCGCGCGTACCTCGTGTGTGTTTATTTCAAGTGTGTGGTTAAAGTTCATATAAAGAGGCAGCGGGCTTTGGCATCTACTTTCACGGAGATCTACCAGTAGATCGCGATCGACGGGTTGGTGACACCTGCTGTAGACTAATCTGTCCTATAAAAATGTAAATGTGCACTGTGTAACATTCTGCATTTTAAAAGTGAACTTACACAATTCAGTAGAAATGGAAAGTTAAAACCATCATTTGGAACTTAGTTATTAGTGATATTTGTGTATTAAGGTAAAATGTAAAAAAATAAATAAATAAAATTATAGCTATGGAAACAAAAGAGGTTCATCCAGGAGAAATATTGTATTTGTGGCTGTAGACCGCACACCGCAAGCTTGCTAAAGTAAACAAACAAGTTATTTAGTGCATAAAAGACATCTAAATGATAAAGAACTTTATTTACATTGATTTAGTCAATTTTTGGTCAGAAAAAGATGCACAGTGCACTGTTAAGTCAGTTTTTACACATTGATCGAATGTGTTGGACATGTATGTGTTACAACTATAGTCAGTATTCATGCTTGAAATTGTTGTGATTCTGTTTGATTAATAAAATTATGTTGTATTTAATTTCTGTGTAGTATGTGATGCAATAAGCCTAGTATAAAGGCATAAAATTAGTTTAAATTTAACGTTGAAACGACTTCAATAATGACTTGATTTGGACTTGAATTAGCCTTCTTTTGAACGTCCTTGGAACGTCAATATTGGACGTCTAAAACGACGTTGAAAAAAAGACGTCATCTGGCGTAACACTCTGCACCTTGAGCCGACCGTCACTGGACAAAAAGACGTAATTTCAACGTACCTGTGCTCAGTGGGATGTGATTGTAGTCAAGGTTCGCTTTAATAAATATTCTTATGAATCGCATCCTTTTGTCTGTTTGAGTCTGTCCAGGTTGAAATTGAAGAAGGATCATAACATAACAAGTGCCGTTACCAGGACAAAGCAAAGCGCAAGAACTTTTTTTTTTTTTTTACCTCAGGCAATGTTTCAATAATAGACAGGGGTCTAACACCCGATTTTTGCTTCCTTGATATTCCTGAATTTGTCTCTCTCTAATGTCAAGTAATAATTTCATGAACATAAATTATTCACTGGGTGCACGGTAGCCAAGTGTTTGGCGCTCTGGCTTCCCAGCAAAGAGGTCGTGGGTTCGACTCTCGGGTCGGACCATATCAACATCTCATGATCTCTCTGGGTGGAGTTTGTTCTCCCCGTGTCACTGTGGGTTTTCTCCAGTTTCCTCACACCTCCAAAAACATGCATGTTTAAGTTAATTGGGCATCACTGTAAATTTCCCTTAGTGAGTGAATAAGAGAGTGAATGTTTGTCTGTTTAACTCTGTGACGAGTTGGCCACTGTTCAGGGTGTTCCCTGCCTAAGGCCCAAAGTCACTGGGATAGGCTCCAGTCACCCGCGACCCTAACGGGATTAAGCGGTAGAAAATGAATGAATGAAATTATTCACACTTTTAATAGGTGTGTTTAAAACCCAACTAAACAACTGACATCTATATTTCTTAATCCAAAGAATAATTGCTGTCATGATGATAACACATTTTTTCTTACCTCTACGTCAGTAAGATTTTGTCTCATTAATCTGCAGTGTCTGGCCCTAAACTACGCCCAGTGTCTTCACCGACCATGATCTTGTTGGGTTTGTACAGCGACTTGTCTCTGAAGGAGCCGTCTGTGTGTTTGGCGTTATGGATGAGCCAGTTCACCGATTTGGCCAAAGACTCATGATCCACTGGAACGACCGGGTTCACCATCGCTAAAGTCTGCACAGCCAGAGCCGTCACCCTGAAGAGACACAGCACAGTACTCAAGAAAGATGGAAACAAGAAGTGATAAACAAATGTGACAATAATGTATCAAGATCCAAGCAGATGCTCCACCAGGATTCAGCCTTAAGTCACAGCAGAAAGAGTCTGAAAAAAATGTCACACTGCAATCTGTGAAATTAATTAAAAGCCCTATTATTGTGACATGGACAGCCAACGCACAGTGTCTACATCAGGGCTCAAAACTGTGAATGAACACCAGGTGCTAAGATTATGTGATGACCATCACATGACCACATATGAATTCACACAATACAAAGACATTAATATTAAAGGCAGAACTAAGTAACATTTTGACCTTGTTAAATGTTTTTGTAAGTCGTCGTGATGATGGTTACACTGTATGTATTTTGAGCATGTGTCGGCTCTCTCTGGTGCATCCCACATTAAGTACAGCAAATGCAGCTTGTCTGTGTTGACATCGTGCTAACTCAAATTTTTCTCTTGAGAAACTCTAGAGATTTTTGTATTTAGCAGTGTAAAATGAGACGCACAATATTCTTCCAGTGTCGCTCTTTTGTAAATTGCAACAGTACTTTTTTCTTTACAGATTGGATTGTGTGGATGCTTTGACATTGGTCACACCAAAAGCAAAAAAAAAGAGAGGTTCGGCACCTACCTGAGCTGACAAAAAATGGAAGTGACAGGTTAAAAACCTTGTTACAAAGGGAGACAGTTTGGATTCACGCTCTAAAGGCAGCGTCCTTTCCAGGTTTATTGACACACTGTTTGTCATCATGCTGATCAGCATTGTATACTTGTTTTTTCTATTTTATTAATGTAAACATTTTATATTGTGTGAATACATATATGTGTTCACATGAGAGTCATCACATGAGCTTAGCATTTAATAAGCACCTGGTGTTCATTCCCAATTGTGAGCCCTGATAAAGACGCTGTGTGACGTCGAAAGTGTTTTTTCAGACTCTCCAGTCTCTCTGCTGTGATTAAAATAGTATGAAAGCATCAAATCTATGGAGACCTCGGGGAAGACCCAGGACACACTGAAGGAACTTTGTCTTTGGACTGACCTCAGAACACTTTTCTTGTCGAAAATGTAATAATAATAATAAAAAAGATTTATAGAAAATGAAAGATTTGTTTGAAAATGTAGTAAAATGTGAAGGTTGTCCTGACCAGGTGCTGGACTCTTTGTTCATGAACATGCTGTAGCTGAAGTCCTTCTTTCTGAATGAACTGACTCCAGTCAAACCTGAAACAGCAAAAGAAAAGACACGAGAATCAGCAGTACTGTATGACAATAGGACTGTACTGTATGACAACATCAGATCTTCTGACTGTATAACTACAGAAGATCTTCTGACTGTATAACTACAGAAGATCTTCTGATTGTATAACTACAGAAGATCTTCTGACTGTATAACTACAGAAGATGTTCTGATTGTACCCTGTTTGATTCGGTCCTTGAGCTGCTGTGAGCTCGTGCGTTCGTTGGGTCCCAGGATGTGCCACCGGCCTGTGATCTCCAGATAGTTATAAACGTGGAGCAGAGGCAGAACTCCGCCCAGCTCCGAGGCCGCTGTCCCGTCCTGCAGCGACAGAAGCTTCTTCAGACCCTCGGGATTGTCCACCACAGACACCCACTCGTCCAGGATCTCACCTGAAACCAACAAGAGTCAGCTGTTAATGGGCCACTCCTGACGACCTTTTATGACTCTGTGGTGGCATCATCCTGCACGGTGTGGTCGGCTGGAGCAGCATCACAGAGAAGAAGAGGAAGAAACTGAAGGCCCCAGGACTGTGTTCTCAGCCCAGCCTTGTATTCTCTCTTCACCTACACCTGTTGCACATCACAATAACAGTCATGTAAAATTAGCAGATGATACAACAATTGTTGGATCTATAACTGTGATGAACCAGCCGATACAGAGGAGGTTGTGACACTGACTACCTGGTGCAAACAGAACGACCTTCATTTGAACACAAAGAAAACAAAAGAAATCATCATTGATATTTGGATCAAATACCGTTGATAGTGAGCATCCTCTGTACATCCGTTTTGGGGACAATGTTCTGAGGCAAAGCACTTTTCAGCTCCACTTTCATCTTGGCTGAACCTGAACAAACAAACACACAAATAAACACAATTTTAAAACTTTTTAAGTGCAATATAAAAGAAAAATGTAAATTTGTTAGAACTGGAGAAAATTTCAAGAGAACTAGTTTAAATTTTGCAAAAAAAATATGCAAAAGAAATGCTGGCACAAAGTGAAAACATCTTAAAACACATTGTGGTGAACAAGTGAGCAAAACAAGTGGACTGATGTAGGAAGCATTGTTAGTGTGCTCACATTTTTAAGGAAGCAATAATCGGGTATAGCATCTTTAATATAATACTTTTCTATAGCTTTTTCTTATTTTGGTCAGTAGGTTGGATTTTGTGTTTTACAAGACACTAATGATGATGTTAGTAAGTTGAAAAGGTTTATTGAAAATTTGAGAAACTTCTGTGAAAATAATGGGAGACGACAAAATTGTACTGATATTTAAATATTTATATATTATCATCTTTACCGTAGAGGCCGCGAGGGTCCAGACGTCCTCCCACCATCACCTCCTTCAACACTCCCTCGGGCTGAAACAGACACAAAACAACACACAACAGATACTAGAAGTTATGCACAGACGACTGAGTTATTATTAAGACAAGACAGACAGATGTCTTCACACACAGACAACAATCATCATTAATGAATTCATCACTAATACTGTAGATAAATAAACAGATAAATTCACAAATGAATAATTCACAAAGCAGATTCAGTGACGTACCACCACAGTGAGGGTTTTGACCAGCTTGTCCCTGAGCCTGAGATGAATCCGACCACGCCTCTCCACGTTTGGATTTTCGAAGAGGCTGAACGTGAGCGTGTGTTTGCCCGGCTCCAGGGCCATCAGCGTGAACTTCACCGCCTGCACGGCTCCAGCAGAGAGCGTCTTCTCCCTGCACGCCGTGGAACGCAGCTTTGGGTCGTCAGAGTCAGGAAGAGAGTCAGCCAGACACAGCTCTGGCCCCACGGTGAGGGTGACGCAGTACTGAGAGGGAAAGAGAGGGAGAGACAAGAGGAGAGAGTCAGTAATACACAGCTCTGGGTCCACGATAAGAGTGATACAGTATTGAGGAGAGAGAGGGGGTTGGAATCATAAACCAGAACGAGATGGCTTTTCTACTCTCTCATAGCTTGGGATACAGTCTACAAGAAGTCAGACTGCAGATGGCCCTGTCATCCTGTCCTCATTGTCAGGAAAACAGCACCAGCACATGTGACACTCTGAGGAAGACTGTGAGTGAGCTGTTGAAACTGTCAGGTAAACAAACAAACATTGGTCTGTTAAAAAAGGTTTTAAATAGATTATCAGGAGATGAAATGAACCTATTTGGACCTGGACATTTCTCCCACCTGCATTTGCCATGACACTCAAATTTCCAAATACGGTACCGGGCTCCAAATCTGCAGCTATATCTGAGAGCTGCAAAGGATTCAGTGGTAGGAGCTAAAATAAATAAAGTACAGCATCTATAGGTCCTTCAAAACTTCTTTTTAAAGACAATGTGCTTTGAGAAAACGAAGTTGTGCAGTAAATGAAGACAAAATGAACGTCGCTGGAATATTCTTAGATCTTTGCACCTTGAATAACCCTGTCCTTTACACAGTCTATGTTTGTACCTTGATGGAGTCCGGAGTCTGCTTAGATCCAGTCCTTTAGGCGATCTATGTTTGTATCTTGATGGAGTATGTATTTACCTAGGTTCAACCCAATACACGGTCTATTATTGTACTTTAATGGAGTTTGTAGTTTTCTTAGGTGATTCCTTAACACGATCTAGATTTGTACCTTGATGGAGTTTCGTTATGTCCAGATCTTTACACTGTGTGTGTTTGTACCTTGTTAGGGTCTGTAGTTTCCTTAGGTTCAGTCCTTTACAAGGTCTCTGTTTGTACCTTGATGGAGTCTGGACTTTCCTTGGATCCAGTCCTTTTACACCGTCTATATGTGTATCTCGATGCAGTCTGTAGTTTGCTTAAGTTCAGTCCTTTACACGGTCTGTGTTTGTACCTTGAGGGAGTCTGCTTAGGTCCAGTCCTTTAACATGGTCCATGGTTGTACTGTGATGCAGTTCTTTACACGGTCTGTGTTTGTACGTTGATGGAGTCTGAAGTTTGCTTAGGTTCAGTACTTTACAGGGTCTGTGTTTGTACCTTGATGCAGTTCGTTACACGGTCTGTGTTTGTACCTTGATGGAGTCTGGAGTTTGCTTATAGGTTCAGTCCTTTACACGGTCTATGTTTAGTACCTTGATGGGGTCTGGAGTTTTCTTAGGTTCAGTCCTTTACGCGGTCCATGTTTGTACCTTGATGGAGTCTGGAGTTTGCTTAGGTTAAGTACTTTACAGGGTCTGTGTTTGTACCTTGATGCAGTTCGTTACACGGTCTATGTTTGTACCTTGATGCAGTTCGTTAACACGGTCTCTGTTTGTACCTTGTGGGGGGCTGGACTTTTCTTAGGTTCAGTCCTTTACACCAGTGGTTCTCAACCTTTTTTAGTCGCGACCCCCAAAAGAACAACCATAGGCATTCACGACCCCTCAAACACAATTGTAAGCTAGCCAAGATTAGTCTTCAGTCTATTGTTTGATATTATTTTGAAGCCATAAGACTAGATACATTCACTGATAGACTTGTAAATAGGAATCTGCCTCTATCATTACAATTGAATGGTGTCAAACCTTGTTTAAGATACCAATTTTAAACTTCACACATCATCAGGGGACCCCCAGAAATCATTCCGCGACCCCCATGGGGGTCCCGACCCCCAGGTTGAGAAACCACTGCTTTACACGGTCTATATGTGTATCTCCATGCAGTCTGTAGTTTGCTTAAGTTCAGTCCTTTACACGGTCTGTGTTTGTACCTTGATGCAGTTGGTTACACGGTCTCTGTTTGTACCTTGATGCAGTTCGTTACACGGTCTCTGTTTGTACCTTGTGGGGGGCTGGACTTTTCTTAGGTCCAGTCCTTTACACGGTCTATATGTGTATCTCCATGCAGTCTGTAGTTTGCTTAAGTTACACGGTCTGTGTTTGTACCTTGATGGAGTCTGGAGTTTGCTTAGGTCCAGTTCGTTACACGGTCTATGTTTAGTACCTTGATGGGGTCTGGAGTCTGCTTAGGTCCAGTTCGTTACACGGTCTAGTATGTTTAGTACCTTGATGGGGTCTGGAGTCTGCTTAGGTCCAGTTCGTTACACGGTCTATGTTTAGTACCTTGATGGGATCTGGAGTCTGCTTAGGTCCAGTTCGTTACGCGGTCTATGTTTAGTACCTTGATGGGGTCGCTGAGCTGGCTGTACACAGAACCGCTCAGCTGAAGCTGCTCTCCTCTCACAATCTGATACGGCAGAGGCACATCCACAGACAGCGGCTGGTTCACTGACACTTTGGCTGTTTTGGCCACACAAATCCCTGAAAAAGCACACAAATACTAGCAAAGTACTTTAGCACAGAGAAAAGTACTTTGTGACTCACCGTTGTCAAACATTCCCACAGTTTTAATGTGCCACGTGGTCAAAGAGTCGGGCAGCTGCTCAGACATTGACGAAGTCCCAGCACTGCAGAGATGGAACAGTTAAACTAAGTCAGCAGTAGCTCAGTGTTAGCTCAGTGATGAAAGTCTTGTGGAGTGTTCATTAGGGCTGCACGATATTGACAAAAAATCTAATTGCAGTTTTTCTGTTTGATATTGCAATTCCGATTCGATATTCCATATTTATCAACATGTGTATAAATGTTTTTTTTTCTGTTGAGCATACCATTTTGCAACAATTGTAAAATGTTAACTATGGAAAATATTAAAAATAAATTGCCCTACTAATTTGAAATGTTTAACTATACATACATTTTAGGCATTGATACTGAAGCTACAACCAAGACTGATTGGATGTTGTGGTTGATATTTCAGTTGGCTGCATAAAAAGTAACTGAAGTAACTAAGTGACTAATTGTTTAACCTGCATGACAGAAATATACATCTACACCAGCAGATGGCGCCAACTTCCCCTGCACAACTCTGGCGCGTCAGACTGAAGAAAAAAAGAATAAAATCGCTGAAACTCCAAAAACAATGTTTATCTCATAAGGACCGACCAAACCTGCGTGACATCAATCATGCCGCTTTTGTTCGCTTGGATTTTATGTTTGTGAAGAAAACAGACTGGATTTGCCTGGAAAGCTATCGATGTTTTACCTGTTAAAGGTAAGCGGCTAACGTATGCTAAGAAACTTTAAAACGTGACTCCTTATTTATGAGTGGTTTTATTGAAGACGCGTTTATAAAGTTTTGTTTAGTCGTGTTGTGCAGTTTAAAAGTCTGTCGCTGTGGTGCTGCTCTGTGTTCGCCTTCGTAGTGCGCTGTGTCTAAAAAGAAAAAGAGACTGCGTAAGAAAAGCAAGAAAATCGCAGCTTTTGCGATTAGCTAATCGCAGCTGTCAATATCGCAGTATCGATTCGATATCGATATATTGTGAAGCCCTAGTGTTCATAGCACTATTTTTATTTTTGAGACAGGAAAAGGATACAAATGAATTAATAAATAAACTAAGAAGTTCATCACATATAGAGAGTCTTTACTTTAACTGGGTAATTGCAATAGATTGTTTATAATTTACTTTTACATTTTAACAAAACTGACTATACAATAATGTAAAAGATGCATTAGCTCTGAGACACAACAACTGTACTATAGAGAGATTTTTTGTTTATCAACACGGGCGACATGCGCGCACCCATCCTGTAGAAAGAGCCTCCGCACATAGACACAAACAGTGGAAACAAGTCAAAAAAGCTCAGTTTATGAGATTAAGAGTTTATCACTTTGCGAAAAAAAAAGTTATGCTGCTAAGCTAACATTTATGGATGAAATTTGATCCTACGACCCTTAGAAGTTACATTCAGGTAAGTGAGAAAAACGGCGAGAAAAACGCTGTCTCAAGCTTCAGGGGACAGACGTCTGTCAGACCGGTTCATACCTGATGAAAGCAGCTAGCTGTCGTCCCGTTTCGTTGTTTAATTCGAACAAGTTTACCAATGTAAACAAATGGAGATGAGCTCTTTCTGCATGACGCACGCGCAGTAGGGCAGAGAGTGTACAGATCCCATTTATTTACAGAAGACTGACAAAAAACATTGGTCCACGACTCACCTGACCTTCGGACCTTGAACAGCCAGCTCTCCGGAAAGTAGCTCCTCACCAGAGTCGGAGCTTTTTCAAAGTCTCCTCCCATATCTGTTCAAAAACATCATAGAGCACATGTCAGACTTTTCTCCTGGCTTGAGAACATGGCTCGATCTCATTGGACATTGTAAACGTAAACGACATTGTGGTACCGACCTGCCCGGCCCAGCGAGTAATCGTCGTTGAGTTTTCTCTGAACAAAGATGCAGCAGTCCCTGATGGCGTTTCGGCAAACACGCGGCAACGGGGCCAGCTGTTTGGAATTGTTCACAAACTCCTCACACGTCTGGTAGGTCGGAATGTGATTGAAACCCAGCTTACAGCAGTCTTTAACAGTCTGGTGTCTGTATTTGCCCACTAAAGAGAGAGAGAAGAGAGAGAGAGAGAGGGAGAGAAGAGAGGGAGAGAAGAGAGAGAGGGAGAGAAGAGGGAGAGAGAGAGAGAGAGAGGGAGGGAGAGGGAGAGAAGAGAGAGAGAAGAGGGAGAGAGAGAGAGAGAGAGAGGGAGGGAGAGGGAGAGAAGAGAGGGAGAGAAGACAGAGAGAGAGAGAAAAGAGAGAGAGAAAGAGAGCGAGAGGGAGATAAAGAGAGAATGAGAGGGGGAGAGAGAGAGAAAGAGAAGTGAGAGAGAGAAAGAGGGAGAGACAGAAAAGAGAGAGAGGGAGAGACAGAGAGAAAGAGAAGAGAGAGAATGAGAGGGAAGAGAGAGAGAGATGGAGAGAGAGAGAGAAAGAGGGAGAGAAGAGAGGGAGAGGAAGAGAGAGAGAGAGAAAAGAGAGGGAGAGAGAGAGAAGAGAGAAAGAGAGAGGGAGAGAGAGAAGAGAGAAGGAGAGAAAGAGCGAGAAGAGAGAGAGAGAGAGAGGGAGAAGGAGAGAGAGAGAAGAAGAGAGAAAAAGAGAGAGAAATAGAAGTGAGAGAGAGAAAGAGAGGGAGAATGAGAGGGGGAAAGAGAGAAAAGGAGAAGGAATGAAGCAACAAGAGAGCAGAGGGGCGGCAAAAAAAAAGAAAAAAAAACAGTTAATGAGTAGATCTATTTATCTCTGTATCTTCAATGTCTGTTCAAAATGATAAAAACAGATTCAAATAAAAAAAATAAAAAGGAGATGTATAAATGTAGTGAAAGAGGAATTCTTACATATCTTTGCTTTGTCCTCCTCGGTAACGGCTCGTTTTGGTCGGACGATGGCAGTGCAAGGCTCAGCTGTGGGAGAAACAGGTCATGTGACTAAGGTTATTTGTTCATGAGATGCATCAGTTTCTGTTACAATACAGAGAGATTTTCTAAAAGACATTGGCCTATTTCACGCTCTGGCTCGGCTCCTTCCAGTTTCCCTCAAAAGTGCAGCTCGTCTGTGTCTAGAACAGAGGAGTCAAACTATATTTTATTCAAATATGGTAATTAGGCTCGAGGTCGGACTGATGACGTGGCGTGACGTTTTGTTTTGTTTGCCGACGACATGAAGGGGAAAACATCAACTAGCTGTACCATGCTGGCACGACTGGAGTTAGAAGCTCAAATACTTAAGTTTGGAAACTGTAAACAACCACTGTGCGGTGGTGGGTGAAAGTTTAAATTTAAAGTTACTTTACGTTGTTGTTTTCCCCTTCGTTTGGCATTGCCACAACAAAAACGTCACAATGACGCTAGTCTGACACCGAGAATTACAGTGCATTTGAGATGTTTCATAGTCACATCTCAGCAATTTAAGTCTTTATATTTCTTTAGAGGGATTATTTGTTTATCAACAGTTCGGGATGCGCATGTGTGACCGACGTGGTCAGTACCCGTCCTGAGCGGGAGTCGAACCCGGGTCTCCCACACCGCGGGCAACCGACAAACACGTTCAGCTAAAGGGAACGCTCAGCCCAGTTTGCCGGTCAGGTGTTATACCTGAGGGGGTGAGTTTATCCCATACCACCACACACTTCACCGACCTGATCCCTCGTGTGGGTCTACACCGGTTACACATGCAACCAGATAGCACAAAGAGCCGCGACTGACTGACACAAGCTGTAGCAGAAACACTAGCCAGTGCTGTTGTCAACTAACTACAAGAGTTTCACTGAGAAAACAAGTTATATTGCTAAAATCAACATTTGTAAATGAAATTCATCTTTATGACTCAAACCAGTTACATTCAGGTGAGTGAAAAAGCACAGATAAAAACAGGAGGCAAACGTCCGTCAAACTCTTGTTTTTATCAAATGAGTTTCCCCAGCCACACGTGCTGCTGTTAAGCGGAGCGGCCACTAATTCAACTGGCCCAGGACAAAGGGGGTGGAGTCTAATAAGCTCTAGCTCCACATCCTTGAACAGAACCCTCTCTAGTCATTATAATAACTCAATGATACTGAGACTGTAACTGTAACTAAACAAATGGACTGGTGCATCTTTAGTTTGTGAAAGTACACACAGGTCGGTGCTTGTCCAGAGTTGGCGTTGGTAATGAAGCTCAGTCCTGCCAGTCTGAAAACATCTGCAGCGTTTCTGCCTCCGCCTCCTCCACAGCCCAGGTCAGCGCGCTCGAAGTGACGGAGAACCTGAGAGAAAACAGGCCGGTTCTGAGTGTACGCACACACACATCTTACACGAGTATTAATACACTGACTGTGAGGCAGCTTCGGTTCAGGACTCGTACAAGGGAGAAAATTTAAAGGCAAACTGGCATCTTTTGGATCTTACTTCCAAACACTCTCTCAGTATCACACACTCAGATACATGTCACTGGCACAGACTGTTCTGTAAACATCTTGGACTGTCCTGTTAACATCTCTGCCGTGGCCCCTCCCTACCCATCCCCTGTCTATGACGTCTGCTGCCTCTTTCCTTTCTTTCCCCGACCCACTCCTCACAAAAAATCCCATCACGTGACCACGTGTACTGTGTTTTGCTATGGGTTTTTGTTGTATACTTGCTTTACATTTCATGTTCGGAAGAGCAAGTGGCGGCGCGCAAAAGGTGCAGCGGCCCAGGGGCTCACTCCAAACGTAATTTTGTTGTACTTGTGACAATGACAATAAATCCTTCTGTTCTGATCAAAACCCCTAAAATTACACAATTGTCATGATTTATCATCATCACTCTTCAGTCTGAGGGTTTTCTCAGCTCGTGTTTCAAATCTATATAAAAGTAGAATCATTGAAAAAAATCACAAAAGCAAATATTAAATTTAGATTCTCATTTGAGAATATTGGCTCTAAAAAAATGACGTTAAGAAAACACAATTTGGCATTATCTGAACAGTTTTAAACTGATCTGCTACAAATATAGAACAACTATACTAGAACAAAACATCCGTTTTCAATAACCCAAAAAACTAAAATAACTGTTAAAAAATTTAATTGTGGCCCAAAAAATTGACGTAACAGACAACATTTTTGAATCGATTGTAGGGTTTGAAATATAATAGTGATTTGCAACTGTGACAACACTAGTATAAAGACAATTTAACGATTACTTGATTATTAAATTGAGGATTATTTCATTAATTGATTAACTTGTTGCAGCCCTAGATTAGGGTTTGGGTCGGTATGTGCTTCACACAGTGAAAATATTACTAAATGTCCGCAGGGGGTCTCACCTTGTCGACAGGGTCCTTGAAGTTTGGCCGTAGGCTGTAGATGCCTGTGTCCACCGCTGTCATGGCAACGAACCCGTCCCGACTGACCTTTACCTGCATCTCCAGGTTCTTCTTAGGCTCATAGTGTCTCGCTCGAGTTGTGAGCTCCGTCTGCGAACATTTAACACATAATAAACACACAGCCTTCCACTCCCCAGACGCTTCCCCCTCAGCGCAGTTATTATAATGACTAGAGAATGGGGCGTGTTGTTGTGGCAAATGTGGCAGCCATCTTGTGAGTGGGAAGGCAGCAAAATACTAATCGCAAAGATGTAAAAACAAGGTGTGGTGATATGACGTAAAGCAGCCCATCTTTAGCCAATCAACGTTAACAGTGCCCTATAAACTGGGGAGACGTTCACCTGGTGCGTCCTCTCCATCTTCTGACGTCACACGCCGGCGTCGCTGTGCAGGTTCGGGGTGAAAGCATGTAAAGTCTGATGTCGATGTTCGTTGTTGTACTCGTTGTGATTGGAGCGTCAAGCCGCCAACAAAGGCCGTCATAGCCAACAACAAAAGCAACACAACTAACGCCTTGCTTCACTGTGTGTCGCGCTGGGCCGTGGAGAGAGTTACTGCAAAACTGAACAAGAGCGTTCTGGGTCTCAGTATGGCTGTGGGTTCAGCACCACGTCTGCGTCTCTGGGTCTGCCACTGTCGCCCACCTCTCCTTCTCTTACGGACCTGAAATTGTCTGCCTGTGACTGGCCCGTGACTGGCCTGTGTCCTGGACAATGTGCTAAGAGCTGGTCCCAAAAATGTGAACTTTGGACTGCAATTTCATGTATGTGAAACTGATTATACTGTATGTGTCATGATCAAGACTTTTAACCTAAACTAAATTATAATTAAATAATTCATACTTTTGTAAACCTCTGCCCACTCAATATAACGAACCTGTGTCCTTACTTTCATTGTCTAGATTAAATTCATTTTCTACCGCTTAGTCCCGTTAGGGGTCGCGGGTGACTGGAGCCTATCCCAGTAACTTTGGGCCTTAACAGGCTGTGCTTATAGACGCAATCTCGGAGAATTTACAAAACATCATGCCGCACATGCAGGCAGTTGACTTTTCGCCGAGCCCCGCCCCCAAACAGCTATTGTCGAATCAAACATCGTAGCAACCGTTGCTATGTAAATAGGGCTAGTCAGATGTTGAGCTCCAAGCAAGATGGAGAAGTGATGTGCCTATGGTTTATGTAAATCGGGTCGGAGATACCCTGAAATATTGACCAGAGGAGTTGTGTTCTTTCCATTTACAAAGCCGAAAACAACTGGAGCGGTGCCTACAATAGGTGAAACATAGCTACAACCAACACTGGTGGGTTTAGCTCGCTAACGTACCCTCGTAAATGAACAATATACTTGCAATAAACAATAATAGACCTAAACATATGAAAGCGAACTTACCCGGCAGTGCAAGAGCAGGACAAGATCGAGCTTGTTGCATTTGAGGTAAAGGTCCTGGGGTTTCTCTGATTTAGCTTGAGACCAGTAGCATTAGCCTCCATAGGAGTTATGTCACTTTGTTGCGTATTTTAATGTTTTGAATAAATCCCTCCACTGTGTAACCCCTTTTGCCTCGATCTAGGATATTGCGGAGAAATTGTCCCAAAAAGGTCACTAACACGAACCGGTGTAGCTACTTCTTTCTGTCATATAAGTCTATGGCGCTCCTTGGCATTTGACGGGCAGTAACTTAGGGCGGCGGGGCTTGGTGAAAGGTCAATGACCAAAGGACATTCATTTGATATATCACGACTTTGAGCATTTTAACTAACACAATGCAAGTTTGTCTGGAGTACCTGCAGTCCGTTGACACACTCTCCTGGGACGTTTAGCCACACGGCGTCGGCCACCAGCTCCGCGGTCCTCTCTCCGTACGGCATGTAGTACACCAGGAGCCTGATAGAGGGCACCATGTCCGGAGTCACCTGGAAACTCAGCGTGTGCCTTTTCCCGAGTCTGTCTCTGAACGGGATCCAGCCGTACTTCATGATCTTACCCTTGGACATGATCTGCACGCGCCCAGGAGGAGGAGAGAGCACAGGGTTTCACGTTAGTTTCAGGTCTATTTGAGACGTTATAAATTTGATCAAAAATAGATTCATGATTTTACTCCAGTAATGTTCGCTGATGATACGACTTTATTCATTTCAGATTCAAATTTTACTTCACTAACAAAGAAAACCAATGCAGGATTATCTGCTATAACAAATGGATCAGAACGAATAAATTATCTATGAATATAAAAAAAAGAAACCTACATGATATTTTGTGGTAAAAAAAAAATGTCCAACAAATTTTAAAATTAGACTTGATTCAATTGAAATAATGTGTGTTTCCACTAGAGCATGTTGACTGGGTGACCGGAAAAATTAATTCATCTATTGGTATTATACGAGAAGTCTGCTATATGTTGGATTTAAAAGCTTTACACACTTTATATTACAGTTTAATTTACCCTTATCTGTCGTATAGTAATATTGTGAAGGCATGCACTTTCCCATTGAATCTGAATAAATTGTTGATGTTTTTGTTTTTTGTTTTTTTTAATTGAGTCTCAGTATTATGTAACTTGAATTACTTTATAGGTGGAGGCTTCAAGAGAGAAAGAGATAGAGAGAAGGAGGAAGAGAGAGAGATCAAGTAAATTATTTGTTACACTTAGATTGACAACAATGACAACAGTGAAACAGGGATTAGACACGTGTGCGCGGTCCAGGCAACCATAAACCTGAGCCACAGATGCTGTTTTTGCACTTGTATAAGGTCTATTGTGAAAATAATCACATAAACACAGTGTCCAAAGAAAACGTTGACACTGTATAGAACGAATGTCAAAAATATATGATAAGGACGTTTTTACGTCAATATGTTACAAAAAACCAAAACATAAAATTATCAAGAATTTTGGTTGAAGCCACGTGGCGACTGAATTTTCTGTCAAGATGAAAAACCTCATGTTTTATGAGACTTTTACCAACACAATAGTTTGCACAATTAAATCTGCTGTCCTGTTGATTAGCTTTTTGTGGTCAGAACTCAATGAATATGTGTCCTATTGAGACGAAACAAAAACTGGCTAATAGCTTGTGAGTGGCAGAAAAACAAGACAACTGCCTACTTTGCCTATGCCCAGGGCCGGCCCTGGGGCCCACATTGTTATAAAACATCTAAATGCTAATGTTAGCTCACACCGTATGCTGCTAGACCTTTGTTGTACAGGATTCAAGTTTCTCAGGAGGCCCAGTGGAAGTAACTGTCATATGTTTGTAAACTTTGATGTTTTCAGTACTATGTCCTGTTCTCACTCCCATACTTTTAAGTTCAGATAACTCTCTAGGGATTTAGATGTTTCCACATGGATGCTAAATTCCACAACTGTGCTTGGTTCGTTTTACTCTTGCAGTGGGTTCTAGTTGGGTTTTGGAGTGTTCAGTGCTCACCAGGTAGTTGAGGCTTTTGGCGGACACAAAGGGTGGGTTTTCGGCGTACACAGTGACTTGAGCGTGAGAGCCCACACTGGCCAGGACAGACGTGGGTTCGATGTACAGATACCGGGCATTCGGAGACTCGTAGGACTGGGCTCTCAGGGACAGAGATGCCTGGCTCTCACGAGGAAGCTGATCGTCGTCTGTCTCAAACTGTAGACAACATGCAAGACTATTAGAACAAGTCCACACGAAGACAAAACAGTGTTAATTTTAAAAACAAAGACACAAGTAAGTCACAAGTCACATGTAAGTCTGAAGTCGTAGCACCCAAGTCACAAGTAGGGATGTCATGATATCAGTTTTTTAGTGCTATAGTCTTTTAGTCGTTTAGTCGAGTGCGTATGAATTGAAAGACATAATCTTGCTTCAAAATATTAAAGACAAATTTTCTCTAATTTGTTTATTATTACTATTATTTTTTTGGCACATTTTATTTGACCTTCTGCTGTTTGTTGATACCAATATTTGAATTTTTAAATCACAAATTGACTTCAAAATAAAAACAAAATGTATATATCTGGGACATAACATGTTGTTAAAACTGTAACGGATTTTTTTGCCCATCCCCAGTTTTTAGAGTGAACTGTAAGAATTTAATATTAATTCTAAAATTGGCAAGTTTTTGTTTTGTTTTTACGATTATATTGTGACTTGTATAATCACGATTATCGATTAACCTAATAATCTTGACATCCAGTCTCAGGTTATAACATCCAAGTCACAAGTCGTAACATCCAAGTCACAAGTCTCAAGTGATAACATTCAAGTCACAAGTAAGTCTTAAGTCATAACATCCAAGTCACAAGTAAGTCTTAAGTCATAACATCCAAGTCACAAGTAAGTCTTAAGTCATAACATCCAAGTCACAAGTAAGTCTTAAGTCATAACATCCAAGTCACAAGTAAGTCTCAAGTCATAACATCCAAGTCACAAGTAAGTCTTAAGTCACAACATTCAAGTCACAAGTAAGTCTTAAGTCATAACATCCAAGTCACAAGTCTAAGTAAGTCTCAAGTCTTAACATCCAAGTCACAAGTAAGTCTTAAGTCACAACATCCAAGTCACAAGTAAGTCTCAAGTCTTAACATCCAAGTCACAAGTAAGTCTTAAGTCACAACATCCAAGTCACAAGTAAGTCTTAAGTCATAACATCCAAGTCACAAGTAAGTCTCAAGTCATAACATTCAAGTCACAAGTAAGTCTTAAGTCATAACATCCAAGTCACAAGTCTCAAGTCATAACATCCAAGTCTCAACTCATGACATCCGTGTTACAAGTAAATCACAAGTCATAACATCCAAGTCATAAGTAAGTCTAAAGTCATAACATCCAAGTCATAAGTAAGTCTAAAGTCACAACATCCAAGTCACAAGTAAGTCTCAAGTCATAACATCTGTGTCACAAGTAAGTCTCAAGTCATAACATCCAAGTCTCAACTCATAACATCCGTGTTACAAGTAAGTCTAAAGTCATAACATCCAAGTCACAAGTAAGTCTAAAGTCATAACATCCAAGTCACAAGTAAGTCTAAAGTCATAACATCCAAGTCACAAGTAAGTCTCAAGTCATAACATCTGTGTCACAAGTAAGTCTCTAGTCATGATATTCAAGTCACAAGTCTCAAGTCATAACATTCAAGTCTCAAGTCATAACATCCAAGTCACAAGTAAGTCTCAAGTCATAACATCCAAGTCACAAGTAAGTCTCAAGTCATAACATTCAAGTCTAAAGTCATAACATCCAAGTCACAAGTAAGTGTCAAGTGATAACATCCAAGTCACAAGTCTCATGTCACAACATCCAGGTCACAAGTAAGTGTCAAGTCATAACATTCAAGTCACAAGTAAGTGTCAAGTCATAACATCCAGGTCACAAGTAAGTCTCAAGTCATAACATCCAAGTCACAAGTAAGTGTCAAGTCATAACATCCAAGTCACAAGTAAGTCTCTAGTAGGGATGGACAACATCGAAAATCGACCGAAGTTCGCAGAAATTGAATTGTAAGGCCAGAATCAATAATAATACAAAAATAGTCACAATGTTTGAAGAAACAAAGCCTGAACTTGTGCAAGAGCTGACTGTATGTGCTTTATTATGTTGCGTTAACAACTGATGGGTGGAAAGACCTCTAAATATGGACACAAAATATGACTGTTTACTGTTTGAATGTTGACAAAAACACTAGTTCTAAGCTCTAAACACAGTGGCTTTGTTTTAAATGTCATGTATTCTAGTTTAATTTGTGTCTTAAGAAAAAAAAGTAAATGTAGATAAACTAACTTAATCGAACACAATCGAAAATCGTGGCTGCAAATTAAAAACTGAATCGAATCATGACTTAAGTAAATCATCCCATCCCTAGTCTCTAGTCATGACATTCAAGTCACAAGTCTCAAGTCATAACGTCACAAGTAAGTCTTAAATCATAACATCCAAGTCTCAACTAATAACATCCGTGTTACAAGTAGGTCTCAATTAATATCATTTAAGTCACATGTAAGTCTCAAGTTAAAACGTCTAAGTCACAAGTCAGCTGGTCATTAGGGTCAAGTAAGTCAGGTCATAGTCTTTTGCCAAGTAGTCAAGACAAAATATCTAAGTCACTTTTCAAGTCATTAGATCCAAGTCACATGTAATTCTCAATTCATAATATCCAAGTAACAAGTCATAACATCCAAGTCAAGTAAGTCTCAAGTCACAACATCCAAGTCACATTTAAGTCAAAGTCATAACATCCAAGTCACAAGTAAGTCTCAAGTCAAAATATACAAGTCACAAGTCTCAAGTCATAACATCCGTGTCACAAGTAAGTCTCAAGTCACAACATCCAGTCAAGTAAGTCTCAAGTCATAACATCCAAGTCACAAGTAAGTCTCAAGTCATAACATCCAAGTCACAAGTCTAAAGTCTTAACATCCAAGTCACAAGTAAATCTCGAGACGTAACATCCAAGTCTCAAGTTAAAACGTCCAAGTCACAAGTCAGCTGGTCATTAGGGTCAAGTAAGTCAAGTCAAGTCATAGTCTTTTGCCAAGTAGGCTGAGTCAAGTCAAGTTGTTGCATTGGCATCAAGTCAAGTCATACATTTTTCTGATCACCAAAAGTATTTATATAATGTATACATGTATACAAGATATTTTTGCACCTTCTCCTACTTTAGCAACGTGCAATGCAAAAATGCTATAACATGTAAGTGAAATAAAAAAAATAAATTTTTCTTGTCTATGTGGTTTATCATTCCAAAGTGGAGAAAAATAATTGGTCAATAAAAGCTTCTCTTGCCCGGCACACAGAGCTGTACCTCGAGGTCGACAGTCAGAACTCTCTCCTGGATGTTGCAGACGATCAGTGCGATTCCTTCAGAGCTGCTTGTGGCCCGCTCTGAGCAGGACATGTCTTCTGGGTCTGTGCCTGATTTGTGCATCTTTTTGCTCACCAAACTCACAGGCACGCCGCTCACTGGCTCCCCCTGATGATCCTTTACCAGAACCTGCAAAACACCAGGACGAAACAGACAAGAGGCCTTTTACAAACCAAATCCTTTACAAACCAACTTTTTTAAATAATACAGGTTCCTAAAACTCATTTTAATTACATTTCCTTCAGCTTTTAAAGACGAATTGTCCAAACTCAAAATATACCAAATCTAGTGTCATTTTGGCCCAGACTAGTGATCCCAGCTGCTTCTTATATATACCAATGAAATTTTAGGCAGACTTCAAAACCTGATGTTCTTTTGTGCAACGCGTTTTCTCAATCAGACATGAGAGGCTAAAACTACAGAACCTCAGCTTCATAAAGAGTCCAGACAATTGTGTGTTGTTTGTTGTTACCTGTATGTTGTAGGGCAGTAGTTGTGGGGCTGTTGTTTCTTGTATGTTATAGAGTTGTAGTTGTAGGAGAGTAGTTGTAGGGCGGTTGTTACCTGTATGTTGTAGGGCTGTAGTTGTAGGAGAGTAGAAGTAGGAGAGTGGTTGTAGGGCTTTTGTTACCTGTATGTTGTAAGGATGTAGTTGGAGGAGTGTTGTAGGGCTGTTATACGTGTATGTTGTAGGACAGTAGTTGTAGGAGAGTAGTTGTAGGGCGGTTGTTACCTGTATGTTGTAGGGCTGTAGTTGTAGGACAGTAGTTGTAGGGCAGTTGTTACCTGTATGTTGTAAGGCTGTAGTTGTAGGAGAGTAGTTGTAGGGTGGTTGTTACCTGTATGTTGTAAGGATGTAGTTGTAGGACAGTAGTGGTAGGGCAGTTGTTACCTGTAGTTGTAGGAGAGTAGTTGTAGGTCTGTTGCTACCTGTATGTTGTAGGGTTGTAGTTGTAGGAGAGTAGTTGTAGGTCTGTTGTTACTGTATGTTGTAGGGTTGTAGTTGTAGGAGAGTAGTTGTAGGGCTGTTGTTACCTGTATGTTGTAGGGCTGTAGTTGTAAGAGAGTAGTTGTAGGGCTGTTGTTACCTGTATGTTGTAGGACAGTAGTTGTAGGAGAGTAGTTGTAGGGCTGTTGTTACCTGTATGTTGTAGGGCTGTAGTTGTAGGAGAGTAGTTGTAGGGTTGTTGTTACCTGTATGTTGTAGGGCTGTAGTTGTAGGACAGTAGTTGTAGGGCAGTTGTTACCTGTAGTTGTAGGAGAGTAGTTGTAGGTCTGTTGTTACCTGTATGTTGTAGGAGAGTATTTGTAGGTCTGTTGTTACCTGTATGTTGTAGAGCTGTAGTTGTAGGAGAGTAGTTGTAGGTCTGTTGTTACCTGTATGTTGTAGGGCTGTAGTTGTAGGGCTGTTGTTACCTGTATGTTGTAGGGCTGTAGTTTTAGGAGAGTAGTTGTAGGGCTGTTGTTACCTGTATGTTGTAGGGCTGTAGTTGTAGGAGAGTATTTGTAGGGCTGTTGTTACCTGTATGTTGTAGGGCAGTCCTGGTTTGATAAAAGGAGGCGTGGAGACCAGACCCAGAGTGTACGGACTCTTGACAAACTTCACTGATGCAAACTCCGCCTCCTGACTGATACCACCTGAAACACAGACATGTGAAGGAAACCAAATCTAGTTTAATCTCCATCACACAGTTCAGATGTTCATTGCTCATCTGAACAAAGGTTGGAGCAGAGCTGTGAGGAGTCTTCTCAGAGGCCCTTTGGACCCTGCTCTGCTGCAGGAATTGAGACCTGATCAGACAGACTGAAAAATCACAAAATGGAACTGGATGAACACCAGCCTTTTCTCTGCAATACACCTGCTCCTGTTTGATCTGTAAATCTGTCTTGAAAATACCCAGTGCAAAAAGACATTTGTGTTTGTTTGCTAACAGCAGTTAGCCACAACAACATCAACACACAGATTTGGTGGATTTTGGGGAATAAATGAGACATAATAAGACTGAAACCTGACATTTCGGACTCATTTCCAGAATAGATACTTTGGCAAGAGATCTGTGAAATGTATTTAAAATAATTTTATTTTAGTCTCCTCAAAGCAGCAAATTTGATTTTTTGAGGACAAAGTGGGATTGACCAATGCGCACAAACTAAAGGCTATAGAAACACTTCTAAAAAACATCGTACTTTTTTTTTCTTGTTATCGGCCAATTACTGATACTGTATATACTAACCCGCCTCACGCCAGATGGATCAGTGTTGAACTCAGATGTGAGTTCTTCCACAGTATCCACCTGGAACTTTACTTGCTGAAAGTGTTCAGGAAAGGTGGGACATTTGATGAAATACACTGAGCTGAATGGGTGTGCGGCCGACCTTATTTGTGTTTAACCAATCACAGCAACAAATCGTAACGGCGTATCCAATGTCTGCATGGAAATAGAACAAGTCTCACACACGATTATCTGGAGTTTGTGAATTCACAAATATTGCGAGATAATCCATCTGGCCGGCCAGGTTAGATATACACTAGCTGTATCACTCTTTATACACAAGTTAAAAATGTAGGAAGCAGCTGCACAAACAATAAGCTTTTAGCTGAAATACAGCGATATTAATGTTTGTCAGTGTCACACAGCTCTAGTAGACGATCAGTTGATCTGTTTCTGATCCCAGTCTTACCTGTTGCTTCTCGCAGCAGCACAGCGATGTACAGATACTTGTCCTTCAGCTCAGCCAGAGTCTTGGGACCGATGTGTTTGGAGAAAACCTCCTCTAGATTCACGGAGACCACTTGCTCTCCTTCAGTTGTCAGCTTTTCAACACAAAAAGATTTAAAACAATCAATGCTTACCAATGTGTCACTGACAAAGTAACAGGGGATGAAAGCACAGATATGCATAGCCGTACAGAGGATTCTGAACACACTGAGGTCCACAATAATTTGACTGAAAAGGGAATGATGTAATCGTAAATGACAGTGTTTTAATTTTTCCATTGGCTTTAAGTTTTATATTTTTAAGAGACAGACTCTCTGATGTGTCTTGATGTATCAGGTAGCAACAAAGTCTCAGAAGAAAACGTAGATATACAACGAAATGTCCAAAATTAGCATTTTTTTCCACGCCTTTTTTACTTAAATGTGCTTACCCTAAACTTGCCCATTTTTGTAACTTGAAGCCAAAGCTTACCTGTTAAACCTAAAGAATATGTTGCCACGTGGCTTCAGCCAAAACTCGTGGTTATTTTAGATTTTGGCTTTTCGTAACATATTTACGTAAAAAAGGACTGTCTGTGTAATCCCTCGTTTGTCCAGGAGGGATCTAATCTGATGAGACTGAATATGACTTTTAGATAAGAGTCAAAACATCTCCAACTTCAAATATGCTGTCCAGATGACAGCTTTGAAGCTTTTCTACAACACATTTTTGACGTTTTGTTGTATATCTACGTTTTCTTTGGAGACTGGGCTTAAGGTAGGTAGAAATCACATATTTTCAGTAGTTCTACACCTACAAAAACATGTCCATTTTGAAAACTTGCCCAACTGACTTTTTCTAATGGCATCTGTTTTTTCAAATGAATTTTTCTAATGTGTCTTTTCTCTTACCAGCTGTCGTTTGATGGAGCTGGGGATGATCACCGGAGACGACTTCAGACTCACGTAACCATAACGAAGAAACATTTCTCCTTCAGCCAGCGGAGCACCGTGAAGATACCTGAGAGAGACACGGATAAGCAGACCCCTGATCAAACCCCCTGATCAAACCCCCTGACCAAACCCCCTGATCAAACCCCCTGATCAAACCCCCTGATCAAACCCCCTGACCAAACCCGCTGACCAAACCCCCTGACCAAACCCCCAGATCAAACCCCTGATCAAACCCCCTGACCAAACCCCTGACCAAACCCCCTGATCAAACCCCCTGACCAAACCCGCTCCACTTTAAGGTACACTGCGCAACTTTTTGGCCAAAAATAAACTTTAATTAATGCATCTTTTTGTCATTTAAATGTCTATGTTATACTAAATAAATTATAAAAATCTGCGTTTTTGCTTTGAGCGGGCTTGCATGGCCACAAAATAGTCTATTATTCAGCTTGGAGGAGGGCCCGAACACGTTGGTTT